>JAJEJO010002394.1:278254-314621 GCA_020662805.1 Glaucomys volans | reverse complement strand
ACTGAACCAGCAGCCCCTCCCCCAGCCCCTTGTTCTCCTTATAAGGAAGCAAGTCCTACTGAACCAGCAGCCCCTCCCCCAGCCCCTTGTTCTCCTTATAAGGAAGCAAGTCCCACTGCACCAGGAACCCCTCCCCCCAGCCCCTTGTTCTCCTTATATGGAAGCAAGTCCCACTGGACCAGTAGCCCCACCCCCAGCCCACCTCAGAGCTTCCTCACAAGGGTCCTTGTGACATGTAAGTGTAGGTAATCCTCCTGTCATGCCTGGGGTGTAACCCCCAGGGGTCATCTCCTTTGGGGTCTCCAGAACCTTTTCCATTTTCATCATAGGAGTAAGAAAGGACACCAGATATTTTTTATTTTTTACAGACTGCATTTTGGTTCTTTTTACACAAATGTGGTACAACTTTTCATTTCTATGGTTGTACACAATGTAGATTCACACCATTCGTTGAATCATACATGTACATAAGGTAATGTCTGACCCAGTCCACCATCTTTCCTTCCCCCACCCCTCTCGCCCCATTTTCACCTACACCATCCAAAGTTCCTCCATGCTTCTCTTGCCATCCCCCGTTATGTATCACCATCCACTTATCAGAGAAAACATTGGGTCTTTGGTTTTGGGGGATTGGCTTATTTTGCTTAGCCAAGCCCAAACTCCATCCGTTTATCAGCAAATGCCATAAATTTATTCTTTATGGTTGATAATACTCCATTATGTATTTATACCACAGTTTATCTATCCATCAATTGAAGGACATCTAGGTTGGATCCACAATCTTAGCTATTGTGAATTGAGCAACTATGAGCATTGATGTGGCTGCATCACTGTAGTGTGCTGATTTTAAGTCTTTTGGGTATAAAACAAGGAGTGGGATAGCTGGGTCAAATGGTGGGTCCATTTCAAGTTTTCTGAGGAATCTCCATACTGCTTTCCATAGTGACTGCACCAATTTGCAACTCCTCCAGCAATGTATGAGTGTGCCTTTTCCCCCACACCCACACCAATACTTATTATTGCTTGTGGTTGAACGGGTTCTTGATTGCTACTTCAATCATCTGAGTTCATTGGACTCTCTCTTTTTCACTCTTCCACAGTGGGCTCTAGCAGTGATTCTCCAGGTAGTTCCCAGAAGCCTTGGTCTCAGACTAAGGGAGCACTGTTGATCTTTCTTGTTCTGGGGCTTCCTTCTACCTCTTGGACTGTGCAGCCACCGTTTCTTCCAACACTCTAGCTGCAGACAGCCATTGTGGACTATCCAACTTCTGGTCATGTAAGCCAATCTAATAAATTCCCTTTTTATAATCTTACTTCCTGTTGATTCTGTTCTTCTAGAGAACCCTAATATATACTCCTTTGATCAAATATCTTCCACATCCTGGAATACCAGCCCCACTCCTTACCCAAATGAACCATTTTCAAAACCATTTATCTTTCAGGATTTATCTCAAGCATCAGGTCCTCAACTGCCCTGGGAGATTTACCCCTCTCTCCTTTGAGTATCCACTGTCTCCAAAAAGCTTACATTGTTTATACATAATTGTTTACACATGCACCTATCCATTCTAACATGCTGTGTTATTTAGATTACTTTATTGATAGGTGTCTATCTTCTTAGAATATGAACTTCACAAGGACAGGATTTCTGTTTTATGTAATGTCTCTGTCCCCAGTATTTGGAAGAGTACCTAGCACATACAAGTTACTGCTAGAGAAATATAGTTAAAAACAAAATTTCCCAACTGGGAAAACCTTTCCACAAAGGAAGAAGAGAAAGAAAACAATCTGATTATTGAATAATCTTTAAACCAGAAAGTGATACACATCATAGACAATCATCTGCTAAAGAGATTCAAACAATAGAAAGATGGCTCCCTTTTTTATATCTCAGTAGATACAGCCTGTTATATTAGGTAAGTTGAGTGATCTGGAGGCTGATGAGAGCCAAAGTCAGGTCTGTTCTCTCTTAGGAGATGGGAGTCAGAGCCTTAGCTTCCTTAATCACTACATTTCAAGAGATGGTTCTCAGGCCCAGGAGCAGACACTCCAGACCAGAAGCTTATTTCACCACCAAGAAGATGTACATACATGGAGAAGGACAGAGAAAGCAATTCTGAAAGGGAAAAGGGAAAATTTAACAGGGAAAATTAAGATTTTTAATTTTATTTTGTATTTGTGCTTCACTTAATCTATATTTGTTGAATAAACAAACAACTAAATTCAGATGGTTTCTCTGTAATTGACTGTAAGCACCCAAGGGCAAGAAATATGTCATTTTTATTTTCCTACACAACACTGGCATAGTATGCTCTCAGAAAAATATTTGTGAGAATAAAAAAGGAAAAAAGGAATGAATAATTTTGACAGCTATAAAACAATCTCCATGTTAAGGACTCAGCATTAAAGAAGAGGATGAAATACTAACAGATAAGCTGGGCCTGTCATAAGAATTCTTGAATATCACAAAACACCCCTACATGTACATAGGCTCATGCATCAGGTAAGGGTCGAACTAGATACCCAGGATCCTTTCCAAATAGGCATCTGTTCATCTCCCCTCTTCTACCATCAAGTCCCTCCATTTAGATGGGTAAACCCATTCACACGTCTTTTCCAGAACCCTTCTCTGTAATTCATTCTGAGCCAGAAACTTCGGCTCATTTACAGGGGACGTGTGCTCTCGCATAATCTCTTCACCCATCTTGGGCTTCAATTTTCTCTTAACAATGTTTGCGGTACCCTCTTCAGTCCAAAGATCACTCTCCTTGACAGAGGAGACAGGAGCATATGGGAAGAAAGGAGTTCCGCTTTCTTCTTGCCATCCATCAACATCACACAATTGGCCTCAAGCAGCGGGCCTCTTCCTTGTTCCCGCTCTGCACATAAAAGCCCTCCATTATCCTTAACCTTTCATTCCTCATAAGCCTCTGTTC
This sequence comes from Glaucomys volans, assembly GCA_020662805.1. Lineage (NCBI taxonomy): Eukaryota > Metazoa > Chordata > Mammalia > Rodentia > Sciuridae > Glaucomys > Glaucomys volans. The sequence goes on along the minus strand of JAJEJO010002394.1, from coordinate 311,685 downwards.
ACTCTGCCCGTAGTCCTCCTGATCTGTTCCTGGTCCTTGCCCCTCTCACATACTTTGGCAATGGCCTTTCTGTCTACTTTTTGGCCTGTGTCCCTTCTGGGTTTCTTGGTTGGGGAAGCACAGCTACCTCAGCTCTTGATGTTGCTTTCTTGTCTTCAGCATGAACAGCACAGGTGATGGTGAAGACAGAATTGTAACTTTGAAAGCTCAACCGACTCCTCCCAGTCCCCTGTTCAGGAGTAGAATTGTAATGATCTTCTCCTGAATTCCTTAAAATTTGCCTCTTCCAAGGGTGGAGCACCTGTCTTAGCATTCCAAGCCTCCTCTCTGCCTGGTTGGCACAAATCCTAAAATGATATAGTTACCTCCATCGTACCACGGAAGTGAGGTGCAAGAAGCAGGAGGACCAGCTAGTTTCTTCTGCCAATGGCATCTTTAAAACATCCCAAGGCAAGCTGTAAGGGGATAGCTGCTATCAATATTGTAGAAGAGGAATACCTACTAAAGAAGACTGATGCAAGCGTACCTGGCCAGGTGATCTCAGAACCAGTGATGGGGGAAGGGGGGATTTTTTAATAAACAAAGAGCATGGGTTGAGAAAGCATACTTTCATATACTACTAATTTAGCATTTCCCTAGCTTTTCTTCTACTTTGCACTCCAATTTACCTTTTAAGGGCATTTGCCTCACCAGTTTTGTCACAAAACTCTCCTGAGGTAGATGTGGAAGTAAGAGAGATTTGCCCAAGGTTTTGATGCTAGAGGACAGGAGGGCAAGACTCTCAGACCTCCTAGCACCTCAGAGGTTCCTCTTTCTCCTCCAGGGTGTTACCATGTGTGGCTATGCTAATCATCCACAGGAATTAAAGGACAGGTATTACCAACACCATTTTTGTACCACAAGTAGACAAAGCCTGTCTTTTGTTCTATGCTAGCTATGCTGTGTGTTTTGCATCTTAAATTGTAATGGTGCATTCTTTGGGATAGTCATTGGTGCTATTTACAAATGTTCTAGATTTTTTCCTGAGAACATTGTAGAATTTGATCTTCGACTCCCTTCAAAGTTAAAGATGGCCACATGATTTGTTTTGACCAGTGAAATTGCCTGTGTCACTCCCTGGAGCAAGCACTTAATTGTGTATTGTGAGCTATCCTGCTGTCTCCTCTTCTTTCAGTAGGGGAAGCGAGAGAGGAGATGGAGGCTTCATCCACCTCTGCCCTTGAGAGACTAAGGTAAGCAGAGGCTCCAGCTGTGCCTCCTGTGGGCAAGAAACAAGTTACTAATGCAGGTAGATGTGGGGATTGTTAATTGTACTCAGGTGAGGTAGCCGACTGCTGCCTTCCCAGAACACACGCACCGTTCCCCTTATCTTTCTGTCTTTGTAATGTCATCCTCAAACGAACTACAATAGAAATATTAGTGTTGATTTCCTATTTTTCTTAATTCACAATACCCAATTTCAAATGTCCCTGTCCTATCTGCTTTGACTCGTGGTATGAGAACATGATTTCTGCTCATTTTAGCCCAACTATAGTATCTACAATTTAAAAATTAAAATTGGTTACAAAATCATAATGTGGTGTTGATTACTCATGTGGCATTTTGTACAGAATGAGATGTCATCTTCTGATGACTGACTGAACAATCCCTACAGCTGAGCCATTGCTGGTGCTCTTTGGGGATGGAGGGGAGGGGGACATTGGTACATGCCCTGAAGCTGAGCTGCAAAGCTAAGAGGCTGTAATAAATTAGCTGACTAGGGGATGTGTGTGCTGCAGTATAAGTCTCCCTGAATCCTCTGTCCCAGCAGATGGCACAATAACATGCCAATAAATGTAATGGAAGTGTCTCTCCATTTGTCTTTATATGCCTTGAAATATCCCTCACTTTTGAGTATATAATTCTGTGAGCAGAAAAAAAGAATCCTCTTTGATCCTTTAAAAACTCCATTGTAAAACAATGGAATATTCAAAAAAGAAAAGGATCTCAAAACAGAGACTGTTCCTTGCAAGATACACTGTTTATTCTCTACCATCCTTGTGGTTACTCAAAAGGCATGATTTTAAACTTCATGTAAATTTATCATACATTCCAATCTTACTTCACACTCATCAACACAGAGCTAGTTACTTTATGTACTAGTTACTGAGTTAGCCTTCTTACTGTTTTCTTCCACCTACTAAGAGTTCTAACCATTCTTGTTATCTCCTCTGACAGCCGCATTTCCAAACATGCCCTTTCCCAGTAACAGATCCAGCTAATCATGACCCATCTGCTTAGTATCTGAAGACTGAAAATTAAGTGTGCAGGTACTGTTTCTATGATTATATGTTTTCCAAAATCAGTTACAATGTTTAGCCCAAGTTATCACCAAACTTTGAATTTTCACTTGAAGTTTTCATATTTATAAAGGTCAAGTGTTTTGTTTTGGGGAAAAATACATCTATTTACTATAACTACAATGTAATTTCCTAAAGGTACTTTCTGAAAGACAACAGAACTGCCAACGTGAAAATAAGCTTGTAGGCTTCTTATAATGTTTAACAAAAGCAATCTGAAGAAAAAAAAAATCCAATGCTCTCTTTTAACCTACAGAGTATTTAGGGACCACAAGAAATATTTCTTTAGGGTAAAAACAAATAACCTGACTGCTCTAGCCTCTGCTATGAAAGGAATGAGCTCTCCTGCCCTGTGTTGCCCATAACTAAGTCCAACAGTAAAGGAAGTCCTTTGTTTTGTGAGGATGGGTCACCAACCAGGTTCTTGCTTTGCACATTTGAAGATCTTACAACATAATTCCAAGAAGAAACCATCAAGGAAAAAGACTGATAACTCCAGTACACAAATATATACAACTTCAATACCAAATTAACATGTAAAGATATATAAATATTAGAATGTTTGCAACATAATACCTTCATACAGAGATCTTTTATAAATCAGTCACACACACACACACACACACACACACACACACAGAGACACACATACAGATATGCTGCCTTTCCCTTGCAAAAGAGATGAAAGATAATAATGACCAGGGAACACATAGAAAAAAGAAGGGTTAACCTCTCCAATGACATTTTTAACTCAGCATGTTGGCAAAGATTTGAAAATCAGGAATAGTCACATGTAATCCTTAAACATTAATTTTAAGAGCCCTTTAAAAGAGAATTCTCTTGTTTGTTAGTTGCTTCCCCCTCACCCCAATGTTAATTTACTAAATTTTGCTTGAAAACACTTTGATTTTCCAAAAGGAAGGTTCTTAAGCTCCACAATGAAGACAGAACTGCACTATGACAAACTGAGGGACACTTTTCCTCCTCCCTGCTCACTTTGTGTTTACATGTTTAAGTAACTAATGAAGTCACTTCGAGGTGTCTCAGGCACCATCGCACACCTGCTCTTGGAAGGTCACAGGACTGAATTACTCCAAATTCGGTTATGACCACATCATCGTTTCCTAGTTGTGTTTACAGAACCAAAAAATAATTACCGTCATACAACCAGTTTTAATCTTGGTGAAGGAGACGGAACCTGCTCAACCATGTACCGTTTATGGAATAAAGCCATCTTGATGAGAAGGAATTTAAATGATAGTTTATTTTGTTTCCTACTGGAAGAATTCTTGTCTTGAATTTGTTTCTTTAGAAGCTCTACATGAAATTGTTTAACGTGTTAATAAATGTCTTCTTTGCTAAAACGAAAATCAGGAATAGTATTAGGTAGGGTATAGATAGGGTCAAAGGCACTGTTGTGCACTTTTGGTGGTCATAAATATTGGTGCTGTCCTTTGAGAATGTAATCTGACCAAATGTACCAAAACTCCTATGCTATGGTCTGCATGTTTTTTTCCCCTTCAAATTCATATGCTGAAATGCTCACTGCATGATGATGGCATTAGGAATGGGGGCCTTTGGGAGGTAATTAGGTCATAAAGGTGGACCCTCAGGAATGGGATTAGTGCCCTCATAAAAGAGACCCAGGAGAAACCCTTTGCTCCTTCCACCACATGATGACACAGCAAAAAGGAACTATCAGCCTGAAAGTGGGCTCACACCAGACAACAGAATCTGCAGTCACCTTTATCTTGGGCTTTTAGCTTCCAGAACTGTAGAAATAAGTTTGTTGTTTATAAGTCATCCAGTCTGAGACATTTTGTTACAGCAGCCTGAATGGACTAAGATACCCAAATGGTGTGTATCCCCTTTAACCACCAATTCTAATTCAAGGTCTTTGTCCTCATCCAATCATAATACAAGTGTCTACAAGGATTTGGACACAAATGGATATAAAAGGATCTGGAAGAAACCACACTAAAATATTAGCTATGATCGTCTATAATAAAACCTGAAACATCACTAGTGTGTTAATTACTTATCTGTACAGTTTAATGTTTCTATAACACATGCATTACTTTGAAAATTCTTCTTCTTCTTTATATTTTATTTTTCAGAAAAAGAAAGCACTGTAAAAGCATAGAAATCATGCCTGGAACTTTGGGATTTCCTATCCAGAGTTACCTACATATCAAATTTTATTCCATTTGCTTCGAGAGGGCTGATTAAATGTGAAAAACATAGTAGTAAGTTCCCTAAGGGTAAGAAGTCTTTGTTTCTTTCCTGGTTACTTTTGCCTACATAGAAATGGTTTAAGAAAGATGTACAACCTATACAATGTTCAGCCAGGAAGTCACGATTTTCCATAGCTACACAATTTTTTTTTTTAAGTGGAACCAGATTCCTGATCAAAATCTTTGTGTGGGAGTACAAGATACACCAAATGGTGGTGGAAGAGAAATTGAGGACAACTTCCTTGAGAGCCCTTAAATGAAGAAAGCACCCCTTTCTCCTACTCCTAGTTATACACTGAGAAAAGCAGCAAGTGAGGAATACCAACCCTACACACAAAAACCGAAACATGACTTTAAGGTAGCCAGGCTGGCAGGTGTAGGGCTGAAATGGCTGCTTGCCACAGCAGTCAACTGCCCACGACAGCCGCACACTGACAATCAGTTTGGCAGTGTTTCCAACACAGGCTGAGGGATTTCATTTTCCCCATATAAGGCAACAACAAGGATTTCAAATGGACCAAACATTTTATATTAGTGTCAACAGCCCTAACACAACTTCAGCTGGCAGAGGACAGGGAAACCAAGAATATTTTATTTATTCCAGAAAAACTGCCTGAACACCATCTGTTCTCAGCCACCCTCACTCCACCTAATGTGACCCTTTCCATAGGACACCCAGCCCCCAGTCATGTGTCATGGCCCAAGAATTTCAAATCCTAATGTTCCCCTGAATACAGAGATTTGGAAAGTGAATTTCAACAGAGCAATTGCTGCAATAAATTAATAAATAAATAAAAATAAAGACTTGTTCCTCCAACCTTTATTCTCAGAATAAATGCAGTGCTTTCCTTATATAACATGGGGGATGGTAGGAGGATGGGGCACAGGTTACACAGCATGGAAAAATCAATACTCTTTTACTCTAGGATCTATGAACAGGCTCAAGGTCACTGAAATTGAATAGGAAAGCCTACCGAATTAGCAACAGGAAATAGGTTCCATAGAACAAAGATAAGACAAGTTTCCAACATACCTACAAAACACATACGGTGTCTATATTTGTGTTTAGTTGATTTTAATGAAACATTGGCCTTTTACGAAATAAATTGTCCCTCTCTGAAAATAAGGGGAACCATGTTAAATAAATCTGAAACAAAGTAATGCCCAATAGTGATTACATTATTATATTTGATCTTATGGACTCTGAAAGGAAATATTAAAATGAGACTTTCTCAAGGGAAAAAAATCCAAGAGCTTGTCATTAAAAATAAAAACAACCCACTGATAAAGAAGTAGAGCTTTATTTATAGATGTGTTAAAACAATACAAAAATATGTTTCTTTTGGTCATATTTGTACTCTAGATTAAGAAAATGAATTGACAGAAATCTTAAATGCCCCGAAAGCATCCCCAAACCTGTGATTTAGTTAAAAATTAGTCAGTTACAAAGATAAAAGCTGACGCACCCATAGCTCTTGCTAACACGAAAAAAGTGATTCCCTCTTTTTCTGTCTTTACTAACATTGCTCTAATTATTCTTCTAATAAGAGGCAAAACCAATTATAAAAATAAAGTTACATTTTGCTGGCAGTAGAGATAAAATATGAGTTCAATAATCAGCCCCTCAAACATGCATAACTAATGACTGAAGAAATCAGCCATCCCTAACCACTCTGTTGAGTGGCTGGGCGGTTGAAGTTAAGGTAAGAATCAGTGAGACTGATCAAAACTACATGAAGGAGTGGGAGGGGTTTTTCAAGGGATTTTGCAAGGCCAGTTGATGAGAGCCAGATGGAAGTAAGTATTTCTCATATACCCTGGAAGGAAAAGAAGACAAAAATTACCACGAGGAACAAAATAAAATTCAAAACCTTTGTAGTTCAAAATGAAGTTCCTTCAACAATACTTTCACTGCATCAGGTGAAAAGGCCCAGTTTTTAAAGATGAAAACTACCAGTGAAATGGTTTAATTTTCAAGTCACATTGCGTTTAGCTTACGACAGTCTGTGTCAAGAATGTAACAGCTTATCCAAGGATGTCTTGTTGGATGTGTTCTTAGAGACAGGCTAACACAGGCCCCAAATAATAGAGTTCACAAATGTTGTCAACCCTCCTTCAAGGCTACAGCAAGGACAGAACAACCCAATGTGGAACAATTTAAATGAACATGTATCAAGTGGAGGTACGCTGCTCTATGCAGCAGGAAGATGACTTCCCAGGAGACCTAGAGGTAGGGAGATAAACTATTGAGTCCCCACTCCTGCTGTGTGCACGGGGTCAAGGAATCTCCATCAAGACTTCCACAGTGCTAGGCCAAGTGACACTTAGGATACAGACAATTGCAGTTTTTTTCTAACACTCTGGAAAAATAATCTCCGGTGACCTCAAAGGTCATCGCAAGTGTCTAATTGCCCCTGGAGACATAGGATTTAGAATTTCCACAACATCCCCAAAGATCCTGCCTACTTTTAATGGAAAAAATATTAAAAGTGAGAAAATGCCCCATACTAAAGAAACCTAATGGGGGACTCTCAAAAAAATGCATTTGGAAAATATAAAATCAATTTTAAAGTATAGAAAAATAAATGTATGTGTTAGGCAATATGAGAAAGGTGTAATTTAATTTTTACAAAATTTTTAAAAATACAGATCAATCCAATGTGTTGATCCAACATATACTTAGGTGGTCCTGCTGCCTAAGTGTCTATAAAAAACTATTAAAAACAACTATTTCCTTCCAGGGTTTTCATCATAGTTTTATATTTCCTGTCTCCCTGCTTTTTGTCTCTTTCTTTGGCTTTCTGCTGGTTCCACTGTTTTCTCTAAGTTCCATCTGTGATTTGGGATGTAGCTCTCCTGCCACATTCCTGAAGAAACCCAGTCTTCATCTATCAACTTCTGGATATATGACATGCACACAATATACTCTATTTACCAACTTGTGTCCACTTGTTATGTATAAAACATATCCTGAATAAAAATATACTTTATGGCTCCTCTTCTGACTTTTGTATGGTGTTCTTTGATGAGCAGATGTTTTAAATTTAAATGTAGACATTTTTCTCATTTCTTGTTGGTTTATACTTTGAGTTTTACAAAATTCTTCCCTCGTTCCATTTTATTTGTTTGTTTATTTACGGTATTAAGGTATTGGGGATTGAACCCAGGGGCACTTAGGTCTTGTTAAATTATTTTGGGCCTTAGTAAATCATTGAGACTAGCCTGGAACTTCTAATTTTCCTGCCTCAGCCACTGGAGCCACTGGAATTGCAGGTATGCACCACCATGCATACTCCATTTTATAAGTAGCTTATTTTTCTTCTAAAGTTTAAAAAAGTCTTCCTTTCTATTTGCAAGTTTTAATCTACCTGGAGTTTTCATGAATGCTTATCAGGAAAACACCTAATTTCAGGTGTGTTCAGTTGAAACTGAAAAATCCATTCTCTCCCAGGGATGTATTCTGCCTCTCGATCATATATCATACATCAAAATGGTGGGTCTGTTGGTGACAAATGCATACACATTAAATATGTATAAGAGCCCATATATGTTTCTTTATCTTTAGATGTAAATTAGCTATTCCTGATTCTCTGCTTTGATTACAATTTAAATAAATCAATACAATTGATTTAATTAAATCAATATATTACTTGAGAGCTCAGTCTATCCATTAAAAAGGTATAGCTCTATATGGATTTACTCCCTAGTGTCTTTCTACAAAAATTTTATGTTTTTTTTTTTAAATCCTGATATCTTTGGTTGGATCTTTTTATTAGGTCTATTGTTTATACCTAATGTAGATAAATGAAGTTAGGTTTTATATATTGATCCTATATCCATCAACATTGCCAAGTCTGTACTTATTCTAATAATCTGACTATAACTTTTCTTGGATTTTTTATGTAGATAATTGTAGCATCTGTGATATAATAAATACTTTTTTTCTTTTCAATCTTTACATCTGATTTAAAGGAAATTTTTTGTGTATTTTTATTATAGAAGTATGATCCCATTATTAGAGAAATTTCCTTTCTATCTGTAGTTTGCTAGTTTTTATTTTTCAGTTACACATGAGTTTTAAAATTTATTGAATTATTTCTCTGTCTATTGAGATGATCATATGGAATTTCTCCTATAACGTCAAGGTAACTTATCTTAGTAGTTTTTTGTTTTATTCAAGATAAGTCAAGTTTGCATTTCTGGGATTAATCCAATTTGATCAGGATATGTTATGCTTTTCAAAAAATTTGCTATTGACTTTATCAAAATTTCATCTTTTAAAAAATTTATGTTTATGAATAAGAGTGAATCTTATTTTCTGTATAATTGTTGATTTTATTTCAAAGTTACATACAACTAGTTAATCATTTTAGAAAATATGCCCTTCTTTTTCATTTTTCAGAAAAACATTACAGACACTTGAGGTAGTCATTCCTTGAAAAGCTTAATAAAATTGGAAAGCGTAATACAACTTACATGTCTACGTCTGGTTTTTATTTTATGAGAAGACATTAACAAATAGGGCAAATGTATCACTTTGCATTTCTAACAATAATGTGTAAAGTATCTGTTTCCCCATAGCTTTGCAAACAGAGTATATTATCTGCCCTTTTCTTTTTTTGGGGGGGGCGGGGGTGCTGGGGATTGAACCCAAGGCCTTGTGCATACAAGGCAAGCACTCTACCAACTAAGCTACATCCCCAGTGCTATTATCTATCTTTTAAGGATGTTTTTAAAACAAATAAGAAATAGTATTTTGGTTAAGTTCTTAATTTCTTTTATTTTGATAAATTCATTGAGTTTCTTAATTTCAAATATTGTATTATTTATTTCCAGAAGCTATATTTTATTCTTTTATAAATTTTAGTTGTGTATTTAACTGTCTCTTAGTTTTTTTCTCCTTATTCCAAATCCAATTTTTATTTCATCAAATGTTTTATACAAAGCTATTTTAAATTCAGTATCTAATCATTTTAATTTATCAAATCATTTGGCTAAATCTCTTTGTTCTGTTTATAATGTTCAATCACAATCACTTGTTTCCTTGTGTGCACATGGATTTCCAATTATTGCTTTATGCTTGGGATACACCGGTGAACAAAACACCTTTAAGAATATACATGACCATGTGGAAAGACTAAGAATAAACAGCCAATGAAGCATACGAATAAATTATGCTAGGAAATTATGTTAGAAGTTGAAGAGCACTGTGGGAAAAGGAAGTGGAGTTGTGGAAGAGGATCACAGGAGCCAGGAGAAGGAATAGGTAGCTGTCTTAAAATAGGATAGCCAAGATAACCCCACTGAGATGACAGAATGAAGAAAGTACTTAAAAGAGAACAAACAATTTGGAAATTTTGGAGAAGAGTACAGATTCAGGGGCCCTGTTTTTTGGTGAAGAAAGTGTCTGAAACATTCAAAGAAGTGCAAGAAAGCTAGCAGTATGTAAGCCAGGATGAAACGGGAGAGCAGAAGTAGGAGACAACCACAGGTGAGATGATCGGCATCATGCAGCACCCTGGAAGGCCATACTTAGGACTTTGGCTCTTACTCCAAATGACTTGGGAATTATGAGAATCACTGTTGGGTTTTAAACAGAGAAGTGACAGGAGTCAGATTCTCTCCTACTATGAACAGATTCCAGATGTGTTAAGTGTGGAAGCAAGGAAACGACCTGGGAGACTACTTCCAGGATCTGGATGAGCACTGATAGAGGCCAGAAGCAAGACAATGGCAGTAAATGTGGTGAGATGCTGTTGGATTAGGTCTGTTTGGAAAGAGGAATTGAAAGGATTTGCTGATGGATCAGTTTTAAGTGATGTGAGAAACAGGTCATACCATGATTGAAGCAGAGAAATCTGCAGATAGAACACTAGGGTGGAGGAGAACAAAAGTTAAATTTTAGGTAAGTTAAGGTTGGAAAGTCTGTTACACATCTAAATAGAAATGCTGCAAGTATGGAGTCTGTAGGAAGAGAACAAATGGAATTTGGGAATAATAAGCATAAAGAAGGTATTTAATTTCATTAGAACGAATGAGAGCACCAAGATATTAATGAAATTTAGTTTAAAAAGTGGATCAGCGTTGAAGACGATAGGCAGGTACAGAGGATTCAGCAAAGGAGAATGGAAAAAAATGGCCACTGAGACACATGGAAACCCAGGAGTTGTCCCAGAAGTCAAAGAGAGAAAGGGAATGATTAGTCATGACAAATGATGCTGATAGTCAAAGACAGACTGAAAAATAACCTTTGGATTTTGCAATGTGAACGTTATTGGTGACCATAAAAAGCCATTTCTTTCTTTCTTCCTTCCTGTCTGCCTGCCTGACTGTCTGCCTTCCTTCCTTCCTTCTTTCCTTCCTTCCTTTCCTTGCTTCCTCCATCTGTCCTTCCTTCCTTCCTTCCTTCCTTCCTTCCTTCCTTCCTTCCTTCCTTCCTTCCTTCCTTCCTTCTCACCTCTCCTCTCCTCTCCTTTTTTTCTTTCTTCTTCCCTTCCCCTCCCCTCCCCTCCCCTCCCTCTCTTCCTTCCTTCCTTCCTTCCTTCTTTCCTTCCTTCTTTCCTTCCTTCCTTCTTTCAGAATTGTCTAAACCCTGATTGGAGTAGGGATAAGAAAAAAAATGGGATAAAAGAAAATAGAGATGCAAAGATGGACACTTCTTGAAGTTTTGCTCTAAAGAGTAACAAGGAAAGGGAGCAGTGAAAGGAAAGTGGGGTATCAGTAGAATTTATATTTATATTTTAGGCTGATGAAGTTTCTATTTGAGATGGAGCATCTGGTATTCAGAGAGAAGGAAAAGCATGATTAGAACAAATTGTCCCCATAGGTTGAAGAGATAGAATATGGCCCATAGGGAAAACAAGCATGGAAGTCCAGACATCTCTGGGTAAGAGGAGGTGAAGATAGGAGCCCAAGGGAGTTCTCATCTTTCTGTCACTGCTTCTTACAAGTATGGGAAAAGCCAATAACCATTTTGGACTTGGATATACCTGTCATATTTTAAAAGAAAAAAAAAAAACTCCACCCGATCATCCTCACCATTACATCATGAGAAAATGGTAATGCTCTTTCATCTGTCAAGGAGTCTAGCAGATTTGTAGCTCACTCTCTAAGGTCTACCAGTAATCACTGTTGAGCCAGGTGGTTAGATCCTCATTTCCTTAGCTGACTCCCATATTGTTTGCATTTACAATCTTCATTATCATCTCCTCAATCCCAGGTATTACTCCATGTTGTTAAATAGTGGAGAAGCAACAAACCTATGTGAGTTTCCAAGTTCTGACCAAAATCTGAATTTCCATCACGTTTCACGACCAAGTTATATGAACTAGGATAAAGCCTTCAACTTACAATGCCCCATTTTCCCTATGACTCCTACTCACATATTCTCATGAATAAGTCAATACTGTGTATATCATATCAAACAATGCAAAACACTGTGTTTTGATTATTTTCTCTCTCTCTCTCTTCCATGTTGTCCTTATTCTGAATGCCATAGCAAAGCAAACAAACATACATTATGGATAAAACAGACACATCCAGAATGCATTCTCTTCATGTTTTGCTTATGTTCAATCACCTTAAGTATGTAAACACACAAAATTCATCTATCAATTTTAACTTCTAGATGTCTTCCCAGGAGACAGGCATGGAAGACTTCTAACAGATTGACTTCTCAAAAATGATGCAAGAACTTATTAAAGGATAATCAGTAACTTCCATTAGCACTTGATTATTTTGTTGAATTTTAATGAAGATTCCTATCTGATATCTCTCTTGTGCATGTGCATGCTCTCACATCTGTCTCTCCATAGAACATCTGTCTCTCTATAGATACAGATATATTTATATGTGTATATATCTATATGTATTTTTTAATTGGTACCTGTGCATTTGGGCTTCAATCAATCTGCAAAACTTACTGCAGTTAGTTCTGATTCTGTGCACAATGCAATCTTCACAATCAGATACATGTCAAAGTTTTGGTGCTGGTTCAATAATATATTGTGCACACAAAATACATTAAACACATATTACAATACAATTGCAAAGTTTCCATCACAGAAATATGTAAGGGCATTTCATTTTCAAAGAGTGCCTTTTGCTGTAGGGTTTTTAAAAAATCATTTTGTAGTGAAAAATTAAATGGTAGTTTCTTTGATGTGCTTGTTTCACTGAAAAGAATATATTACTAGAGAAACTGCTTACTATTTTTATAACCATATTTCACTTAAGATCTTCTTGGGAAAAATGTTCATTTGTTTTTGTTGTGGGTATGGGCAAGAAGTGATAAAAAGCCATATAGTCTGGGCAGTCGAGCTGAGAACAAAGGGCAGGTGTCATTTTTTAATGTAATTGGCCAGAGAGAAAATCAGGACACTCTCTCCATCTCCTTCTTCCTTTTCCCAGAAGCTACTGTGGAATTTACAGTAATCACCCTGGCTGACTACCCAACACACAGCTGAACAGCACACCAAAAAAATAATATCTGGGGACAGGGCCACAACATATTTTTTAAATTCTCATTGTTTTTATTCTTCAACTTGGAAAGATGTTTTTTTTTTTTTTTTTTTAAAGAGGAAAGAAAAAACTCACCCAGCTGTTGCCGCAATTCGTATTCCAATAGCCTCCAGACTGCTCGAGGCCACCTGGTTGACTTTTGCCTTGGAGTCGGTCCAGAAAAGCATTATTTACCCTTTAAAACAATGAAAAATGTGTGTAAGTAGAAAGCTTGCTTCAGGGCTAAGAGATTTCTGAGAACCTAATGTGCTGTATGAACTGACGCTGGGGATTGCTTGCTCCCTTCAGCTTAGCAGAAATCTACAGAAACTGCTTTTCACAGTCACCACATGGCATGCTGGTCACAGTCCTTTACTGGAGTCGGTGCCACCCCTTGGCTCAAGCCAAAGGGGGCATGGATACTTAACTTGAGAGTTTCACTCACCCATCTTGTACCAGTCATCAAGAGCGTTGGCCGTTCAAGCAACTGCAGCTCTCAGGGCCATGAAACCCAGAGGCTGAGGAAAAATGGAAGCTTCCGCAAGAGGCAAAAGAAAAGAATACAAAAACTCACTCTGGTGTACTCATGTTGAAGGACATTCCCACAGATGTGTACCCCATTGCCAGTCTTGCTAAATAAACCCTACAAGTGAAAAGCTGGAAGAAAATGGGAAGAAAGTACAAGAAAAGGGAAATATCAGAGGAGAGAGAGAAGCTCAAGCTTTGGAAAGAAGGAATGGGCATATCTTTTCCCAATATTCTGTCATACTTGCAATGACCAGGTTCAGAAATTAAACCCTGAATGAATAAGAAAATTATTATCATTAAGGCCAGGATAAAGTCTACCTATACAGAGATGTTCATACAGTCATCCCCCAAAATCCACAGGGGAGAGGGTCCAGGATTCCCAGAGACATCTGAATCCACGACTGTTCAAGTCCCTTATGTAAAGTGACATAGCTATTAGACTTTACCCTATGCTCATCCTCCCATACACTTTAAATCACCTCTAGATTATATAAGATACTTACTATGACATCTATATAAAGGGTTATTATACTGACAACCCTTTAGAGAATGACAAGAAAGGGTCTGTAGATGTTTAGTATAGGCACAATGCTTTTTCCAAATATTTTCAACACACAGGTGGTTGAATCCATAGATGTGAAATCCATAGATATGGAGGGCTGACTGTATTCTATTTCTGGAGCTGGATAGTGGGGGGTTCACTTTATAATCATTATTGTGCATTTGTTTTATGGACTTTTCTGTTTCATATTATAATTATTAAGGTTAAAAAAATACAGACAACATCATCAGTTGTTGAGTACATGGTTGAGTACATTAGGGTCTTTGAAGTAGAGAAATAGCAGTGGATTACTTAAGAACTGTGCCAAATAAGACTATAAGCTTCTTGGGAGCAGAATCAGAACCTAGAGCACTGCATCCACAGTCATAAGGATTGGTCATGGAGAGTGTCTACAAATCCTTGATTGTGGGAGATTTGGGCACTTTGAGGAAAATAATGGATGAGTGGCAAAGTCAAAAGCTAGAGGTTGTTTGTCTCTCCATGCTTGCTCAGAGCTAGCCAAGATGCCAACGGTGTTTTGACTCATTTGACTCTGAGTTTTTGAGTTGTTCTTTCTGTACAACTGTGTCGGGCAGAGGTTTCATCTCAGCTGTGATACAGTTTTTCCCCTCTTGCCGTCAAATCTACCCAAATGTCAAACCCTGGTCGGCCTGGCTCACTGTAGGACTCAGTGTGTAAGTCACCTTTTCTCAATCTGTGAGCAGACAGGTGGAAGGGTATCTTACCGAGCTGCAGGCTTGAATATTAAGGAAGAGGAAACTGATCTCAACTCCTCTTAAGCAACACAACCAATGGAATTCTGGATTGCCTATAAGCTGGGGCTGTTTATATCTAGTCTTTTTGTTAGAAAAAGGGACCTTCTCTTCCCCCACCCATCCCACCTTACATTCAAACCAGTAGAGGTCCTGTGTGCTCTACCCACTGAACACATCCTGATTTCACCCACTTCTTTCCATGGACTCCATTCTAATTCTATCTGCATCACCTCTCCTGGGTACTGCCCCATGCCCATCCTCTGGAATCCAGTCTCCACACAACCAGCCTTGCTTTGACTATAACCCTCCCATGACTTTCTGGGGGCCCCTTGGGCCATCTTGTTTTGCCTCACTCCTGCCTACTTTTTCTACTTCAATATCATAATCCAACCATTTGGGATTCAAAGTCCATTCCCTTGTTAGAGCCTTGCATTTGCTCCTCGCCTGATCAAAAGGCACCATACAAGTGCATTTCTGCCCCAATCTGTGTGTGTCTGACCCTCCCTTACACTTTGAGACCAGCTCTTTGGAGAGGCCTTCTTCAGTCTATCACCTCTGATGGCTCCCTTAACATCACCCTGTGATACGGTCTTCACAGTACTTATTTTTCACCCTCTAAAATAATCTTGCCATTTAATTGCTGACTTCTGTTTCTCTTTCAGATTGTAGTGTTCGGGTGGTTTGAGTCCTTGTCTGCCTTATTTACCCTATTCCTGAACTTGAACAAAGCCTTGGCAGAGTGAGGCCTGATAATGTACTTATTGAATAAATGAATTTTCAAGGCACACGTCTGCTTCTGTGACAGCAGCTGCACTGTAACCCCACTGCAGGAGAGGACAACACGCGGTACAGCTCACTGTCCATTGCTCTCCCTGCCTCGTCATGAAGCAGGTACTGGAGTTCCCTCCTGAGCATCAGGAACTAAGAGGGTCCCGGTGGTTGAGCTCTCCACGATGCTTAGGAGTGTCCTCAAGTGGCCTGTCTACTGCAATGAGGGTCAACCAGAGATGGTGGGTGGTAAAGAGATTTTTTTCTCTCAAACTCCTATCGAGGGGCGGGGGTTGTGACTCAGTGGTAGAGCACTCGCCTCGCATGCGTGAGGCCCTGGGTTCGATCCTCAGCCCCACGTAAAAAATAAAAATAAACAAAAAATAATAAAAAATTAGAAAAAAACTCCTATCAAGAATACAAATAGGGGACATGCCTGTAATCTGAATGGCTCAGGAGGCTGAGACAGGAGGATCATGAATTCAAAGCTAGCCTCAGCCACTTCAGTGAGGCCCTAAGCAACTAAGTGAAACCCTGTCTCTAAATAAAATATAAAACAGGGCTGGGGAGGTTGCTCAGTGGTTAAGCACCCCTGGATTCAATCTCAGGTAACAAAAAAAAAGAAAAAAAGAAAAAGAATAGAAACAGCATGGGGAGGGAGGAGGGAAATGGTGTTAGGGGGTGATATTGGCTAAATAATATTGTTATATTGTGTGCATGTACAAATATGTAACAACAAATCTCACCATGATGTACAACTCTAACGCACCAATTTTAAAAAATTTGGGAAAAAACACAAATAGGGTCCAGGCTTCAAGGCACACACCTGTAATCCCTGTAACTATGGAAGCTGAAGCAGGACTGCAAATTTGAGGCCAGTCTGGACAATTCAGAGAGACCGTGCCTCAAAATAAAAAGGGCTGGGAATGTAACTCACTGGTAGAGTGTCCCTGGGTTCAATCGCCAGTATTTCAAAAAGAAATATATAAAACTAAAGAATACAAATGGGGGGGGAGTTCCAGTTCACATTTTTGTTTACTAGTTTATTAGCTTTAGATTACATGTATTAACACGTATATTACAATATTAATATATATTATTGCTGCTAAACTTGCGCCCTAGGTTTTCTTCTTCGGGTGGATATTATTAAGAGATGGTTCAAATTTCAAAAAATCAATTTGGTTCACTCTGGTGTTCAACTTATGGCCCAGATCCTTTCAAGGCCTTGACCTGCCTCCTTGGTCTGTTCTCTCTGGAGTGTCTACCTGTCTTCTCTTGCTCAAATGGTTACACTGGGTCAGGTTCAAGGGCAGGGGCAAGCTCAAGCTCAAGCTCGTTACAGGATTCACTGAAAAACTCATGAAGAATCCCTTTCTGCTATAAAACTCAGGATGGCATTTTATGATATGTGAACTTCTAAACAAGAGAAAGCATGTTGCCTTTCCAACTCCAATGAAACTATACCCCTGGAGAACACTAACTTATGTCCCCTACACGCATACTATATAGTTTGTGGCATTCTCTGAGTAAGGAAGACAGAGCTATTTTGTTCATTAAGAGGCTTCTGAGTGTTGGGGTCTTCTCTTATGATACCATGGGGAAGCTCTCTACAAACTCTAAGGACAATTCAAAATAAGCTCTTTTCAAAAATTGATTAAAAACCTAAAAAAATGTGTTTAAGATTTCAAAACTGATTTCTGAGTTTATTATCCAGAGAAACTTCCTATGGAATAAATTTGGATTTACTTTAATTAGAATCAATAAAAGAAAAAATAAGGTATAGAAAATAAACAGCCCTATCAATATTTAGGTATTACAGTGGTGTGGAAATTAAATCTAAAGAATGAAGGTCAAGATTCTATAACAAAATGTAATCCTTTCCACCTGTAATCAAATAACTTGTCTTTTAGGGTGCTATAAAAGATTACTTTTTTTTTAAGCAATGGGGCCTGTTAAAGGGACACATCACTATTTTTAAAATACTCAAAGTTTCCCAATCAAATCATTCCTTAGAATGCCAGAGAAATAATTATCTACTACTAGCAAGTCAGTGTTATGTAAATACAATACCATTTTTAACAAAAATCCTAGTAAAGATTAGATGAGGAAAACCAATAAAAAGGACTAAATTTATGGCCTATTTTACAATAAACAGATAATCATAAGGGTCTCCTCCCCACAGCAGCTCACTCAACAAAACAGCCAATGTCTCGAAGTTTTAATGTTTCCTTAAAATCAGAGAAACACATAAATTCACATTTGACATTTTACAACTATTTGGATTGGACTATGGAGGCAGCATATCCAGTCAAAAGAGCATGAGCCCCCTATCCACCATAAGTGGCCCCATCAGAACAGGGAGCTTCGCTAGATCCATTGTAAGGGCTCCTATTTACAAAATGAAATCCCCACAACTCAAAAATATACCTAAGTGGTAGCAGAGAAGGTTAAATACATAAGAGAAGCTATTACTTTCAAAAAAAGAATTTGCTTCTTTAAATCATGAAAGCCTTTACATTAAATTCTTCTCCTAAGACACACAAGCACCCCCCAGTGAACTCAAATAGCTTAAGCGCCTCCCAGGAAAATCCTAGCCCAGCAATGACAGACTACATGGCAGCCATGAGCACTGTGCTAACATGCACGTGATTTTACTGGGTACTCCCAAGTGCTTACACCTGGTATTATGAATAACAGAGTACTTAACTCTTCTCAGTTCTATCTTGAGACTTTCGCCCCCTAATGTATGACTCAAAATAAGATAGTTTTAGCAAGCTTTAGTACTCAGATACTACTTATTCTGATGTGTCTAGAAATGGTACAGCATCATTGCAAAGCTTTATTATGATGCTCTGTCCATGGAAGGCAAATTGCAAGTAACCTAATAAAACACATAGTTCAAAAGCATGATTCAGTTTTATGATGTGTTTATAATGCCATCTATCCAAGAAAATGGGATATGGTGTGTCATGAATGTATATGTGTACACACATGTATACAGATAGGTAGCAGTTGACATACCTCATACATACACCATAAGTCAGTGACAAAGAGCTAAAGGTAATAAGCACCCCCAAACCATAGTTAATATTATTACTCTAGTGTTTTCCTAAAGCACTGCAAAACTTTTATAAGTAATTGATTTTACCAAGGATGCTTATTTTATTAGCCAGTTATACCTCCTGTGCTCAGCTTGAAGGATTTTGGCTCTTTCCTCTTCTTGCTGTTGTCGCTTAGGTTCCTGTAATTTATTCTAGGAACAATAAAAGTTTAAAAATATGGTTTTCAATTAACAAGGTTGTACAGAAGACATCCAAATCAATTACAAATTTAACCTTAGCTGGTGCAATATTTCACTTTTGAAATTTTTACTTAAGTGCTATTTGGATGTGAAATTATTTTCCTATATAAGTAGGTAGCAAAAATAATTGTGGCTCAGTCAAACAAAATAGCTCCGTGAGTGCAAAAATTGTTAGATTAAAAAGCCAATGTGCATGGTCAAGAAATTAGACTGGGAGGTAAAAGCTATAGAGAGGAAAATACAATGTGACTCAAACTCATCTGTGTCTTACAAAGAAAAACAAATCAAATTAGTTCCTTTCAGAGTATCACACAATGCTATTTCTTGTTATTTCTCTACCATTTCTTTCCTTATAAATTCATAGCAACTTACAAATAAATATTGGACTCAATGCAATTCTGTTAGTAAAGCATTTTGCATCCTGGATAACAAGTACTCATCTGTTACTGGTTAGAGACTAGCAGAACTTTGAGTTTCCTCAAGGGAATATTCTGCTTCCAATAGATTATATTTTTATAACTAAATCTCTAGCTTTCAACTTCCTGATTATCTCGTGAAAGAGGCAACTTCTTCCAAACTCAGTTACTATGTTTATAAGTCTCATACCAAAGAACTAGGCGCCAGGATTTCTCTAGCCCTCAAATATCCTGGTGAAAATTATAAAATAAACTTAAAATTCAGATTGACATCTTAAAAACTTTATTCAAAGACCATCCAATATTCCATAGTTCCCAAAATAAAAACACCTGTTACTTACACTGTGATTTTTCAAATATGTTGCTCATCCTATCAGTCCCTGAAGCATAGGAAGTAATCCTAATTTTTACATAGCCCCAGCAAGGGAAAATTAGAACATTTTCAAAATAAATGAATAATACTTATTCATTCTTAAGCACTTAAGAACCTATATGACAGACATTATGCTAGGGTCTCACTCTTCCAAACTGGCCTGAAGTGGTCTGTTTAATTTTTTATCACTTTAACATATGAATATAACTTTAAAAGTTTACCACATGTCAATACAATTTATTAGTACTACCAAGACTTTCACTAAAATAAAGCAGATTGTGTGCTATCCCATTCCTCTACAACCACCTTCAATTCCTTTGTGTGGGTTTTTGTTGTTTTTTGCAGGGTGAGGCACCTGGGCTTGAACTCAGAGGCACTCGACCACTGAGCCACATCCCCAGCCCTGTTTGGTATTTTATTTAGACACGGGGTCTCACTGAGTTACTTAGGGCCTTGCTAAGTTGCTGAGGCTGGCTTTGAACTCACAATCCTCCAGCCTCAAACTCCCAAGCCACTGGGATTACAGGTGTGTGCCACTGCACCCTGCTCTGTGTGTGGTTTTAACTGTTAAAATGGTCTCCTTAATAGCATGTATATTCTTCTATTTATTCATTTTTAATTTTAAAAAAAAATCCTACTATAGAAAAAGATTTATGTCTCTATTTCTGTCTCTGCCCCAACCTTAACTACCCCTCCCAGTACACCTTATCTTCATTCTTACAATATTTTAAACATTCAATATGGCAGGGGCGGGGGGTCTAGGGGGTCTCATAGCTCCTGGTTTAGGTTTCTAAATTCCTTCTCCTGTTTTCAGGTCTAGCCTCCAGAGGTGCCGGGTACCTCCAGCACCTGAACTTTAATCAACTTGTATTTTATGGGTTCTTGCAAAAGAGTTCTGGTTTTTCCTGTTTCACTAATTATCTACTTCCACCTGTTATACTGACCATCAACTTTCCAGCTTCAAAAATTTTGCTGTTTTTTTCTGTAGGCTTTTTGTCTGTTCTTTGGTTCTTATAAGCTTATGCCTTTAAAAAATTTCCTGTATTGTCTTTCTTGGTGGAACATGGGGAGAGGAGGACTAGACATAGCAAATGAAATATTTTTAAAGTATGATATTCAACCAAAGACCTTACCATTTTCAAATGAAAATTTTTTTCCAGAATTCTATTACTTGACCCTCCCCAAAATTCTCAAAGGGTAGGCAGTTAAACAAGTATTATTTGACAAATGAAAAAGCAACATTAGGCTTGTTCTCAAGATAAGAAGACAGGATCAGAGATACAGTTTATTTTGTCAAAAGCTAAACAGCTCCTAGTAGCAAAATAAAAGCTGGGGCTCAGGTTTTCTTGTATATAGTCATTTTTTGCAGCATGCATCCAAAATAAGCAGTTAGGAATAAGGATAACTTCATATCAGTTTATCATATTCAAGCATGAACATCCATGTCCAGGATTTTAGGACCCATTCACACGCAAATGTATTAGCAAAATATATCTAACTGTGTCAAAATCTAAATCCTTCTTGCCAAAGGATGCTAATTCTTTTTATACTCATTAATCCATTATTTTCAAGAAACAACTTCAATATACAGTTCATTCCACATTTAGTACCATGAACTCTGCACAAACTAAGCTCTGGAAATTTGACACAAAGAACTATAAAACACTTATCATGTGCTTATATATGCATATATACACACATATGTATGCATATAAATACATTTTAATTGAAAATAATTTAAGATAATTTATATTTGGGAAAAGGACTGCATACTCTATCTGGAAAAAAAACCAAATATGTAATTATAGCCATGAAAAATAAAATAAATGAGAAAGAACAGTTCCAGCAAATACTGAAACACCATGAAACTTAGTAATTAAAACAGTTTGAGTCTAGAAAGAGAACACATGGAAATATAGCTTCTCCTTAGGAATTGTGCTGAACCAATGCAAGAGGGACAATCAGTGAATGACAGTGGACTCAGCAACTACTGAGAGAAAATGGAAACTAGATCCTTTACTTAATGTATAAAAAAAAATTATGAAGTTTTAAGATTTGGACCTAAAAGACTAAAGCATACATGTTTTCAAAGAAGATACAAGTATATACTTATAAATGTGGAATGAGGAAGGTCCAGAAATCATAAATGTGAAAAGACTGATAAATCTGACTGAATAAGAAAACCCAGCCAGGCATAGTGGCATACACCTATAATCCCAGCTACTCCAGAGGTTGAGGCAGGAGGATCACAAGTTCAAGGCCAGCCTGGACAACTCAGTAAGACTCCATCTCAAAATAAAACTTTTTTTGAAAGGACTGGGTATGTAGCTTAGTGGTAGATGAGTGTTTGCCTAGCATCGTGAGGCTCTGGGTTTAATCCCCAGCACTAGACACACACACACACACACACACACACACACACACACATACACAAAATCCCTAGTTTTCATTTGGATAAAATATGATAAACAAAGTAAAAAGCAAACTGTTAACAAACATTTATGACACACATAGACTAATTCATTTTTCTTTCATTCGTTCATTGAACAAACAGGAGCCAGGCTTGAATTGATAGGATTGGGCTATACTGGTGAACAAGATAGATGAGATCCTTGCTTTGTTTATATTCTAAAGAAAAGAAACCCCTAAACAAGTGAGAAAAATGTCCCATCATAAAGCTGGCAGGGCATTACGACACACCAATGTGAGACTAAGTGGCTCAGTGACTATTTCAGGTTGAGGACCGAGGAAGTGGCTAAAGACCTCACACAAACACTAAGGAAAAGAGCAACCAAGCAGAACAAGGGCCAAAGATATGAATGGGCAGCTCTTGAATAAATAGTGGATTACCTGTAAATTCAAAATTGCTATCATTTTTACTCATAGAAATTGAGCGATGAGATAAACATTTTTCTACCATATTAGAAAAAATCAGAAAACTTTATAGAAAATCAGGTACATTCAAACACTTTGGTGGACTGTACAAATGAGTGAAAACTAATTTAGTTTTTGGAGAAAAATTAGCAGTAATCAAGATATAAAATGTACACATTTTTTGCATAAGTGTTTTAAAATACATGTATATGGTCTAGTGTATGAATATTTACTGCTCTCATTATTGAAACTGTAAACATTCAGGGAAAAATCTTAATGTCCACAAAGAAGGATAACTTAGACCATCCACATATTGAAATATTATGAAACTGTTATAAAGAATAAGAGAGGTCTGTTTTGTGGGGAGGGGAACAGAGAGGGCCTATGGGAAAATCTCTAAAATATATTAAGCAATAAAAGGTAAGTTCAGAGCATTTTCTTGTGACTCCTCCATATGGAAGAAAATATATGCATGCATCCATTTCAACTTTTATATGCTAGTATATATATAATCTCATTTACAATATTTTATGGGAAAATACACAAGAAAATGTTAAGTATGATTACCACTGGGTAGAGGAACTTGGAGGGTGAATGACAGGTGAAGAAAGCTTTCATATCAGATATAGTTTTTGTTTCTTAATATTAGAACCATGTATACTTATTACTTCTTCATACCAGCAAAAAGATTTATTGCTCAGATACTGGACAAATTATGTTGTTATATTGTGTGCATCTATGAATATGTAACACATTATGTACAGCTATAATGCACCAATTAAAAAATGTGGAAAAATAGAAGATTTACTGCCCCTATGGAAGGCCATTTGTTTCTTTATGCTTTCCTTCATTTAAAAATTCCAACATATATGTATCTTTTAATATTCAGAGATGTAAAAGAGAAAGACTATGTTATGAAGCTAAGAACTGCTTGGAGACAAGAAAAGAGGAAGGGAAGAGAACAACAGACACCATCCCATTACAAGGCAGGGACAGGGGAGAGTAGATAAAATCCTGGGGGGAAAGGGGACAGGGTGCTGAGGTGTCACCATGCAAGAACATTGCTCCAGATGGCAGAAGGGAGGTGCTGGCATCGCTGCATTCAGATATTATCATCTTATAACTAGCAAGGAAAAGGACTTTTTTCTTGTACCAAAAAGGATACTTTCGATGAATTAATTTGTTCTGCTGTACTAACAGCCACCAAGGATGTGTCTGTATGCCTCATAAGCATATTCTTGGTTCATTTACTGGGTTCTCACATGGAACCGCAATATCTAGTTGGACAAATGCAAAATAAGTTGTTCTTGTTCCAAGGACTGAGCTGGGGGACATTAAAAGAATCGAAATGCTGTAGGCAGTGGTGAGATAATGCATAACATCAGAAACACAGTTCCACTCAACAGAAATTTGCTAACCACCAACCACCTTCCAAACACCTAGATTCATGCTGCAGGCATGGATACAAATGAGACAGAGCTCTCCCACAAAGAAAATGACAGTATAATGCAGGAGGCAGACCCTGAGACAACTGTGATGCAAAGCAAAAAGAAATGCATTGCCAAGCATGCATTCAAACAATGATGTAGAAATGCAAAGATGCAAATGAGAAAAATGGATGTTCAATATTTTAAGTATATCCACCAACACTCTCCAAAGAGAGGGAGCGGGTCTCATCACGGCACTACACAATTCCCTATATTCAGGCACAGTTCTACAAAAAGAGGGCACTTCAGTGATATGATAAACACAACACTGTCTTGGAGATGCCAAGAACAGAACTTCCTGTAAATGTTGCCCAGGTGACCTATGGTAAGTGAGGACAACACTGCAGACAGTGCCACTTCCTGAGCATGCTGGGGAGATGCAGGATAGCACCAGCAAGAAGTAGAGGGGTTGCCACTTGCCTCTAGAGGTTGTGAAAATCAATGCTCTGGGCTTTGATTTACGAGTAGAGCCCTGCTCTATCCAAGGGTCAGCTATACCACAGATAGGCATGTGCAAGTCCGAAGACTTGAGAAACCTGATGAGGTTAGAGTGAAAATCTCTCTGGAAAGCACCGCTCTAGCGTAGCAATTGAAGATGAAGATAGAGCCATTTTAAAATCATGTCTGAATCCCACTGGGGCATGTTCTGACACGGTTCTGACATGGTTCAGCCTGACTGCTTCATGTAAACATTGAAGTGCCATCGCCTGGCAGGACAAACTTCTCCCAGGAGGGGATGCTCTCTCAACTCAACAAGAGGAAAAGGATGGTGGAAGCAGGAGGGGAAAGGCCAAGGAAGTTAAAGAATCTTTGAATGTTAAATCCAGAAGAACTTTTAGGGGAGGAAGAATCCTTAAAGAAATCCTTGTTCTGAAGATCTTCACAGGGATACTTTTCCCCGGAAGGACACTGATGACCTTGGCTAGCAAGAATGAGAAGAAAGCAGGGAAACACACTCAAAAATTAAGAGAAGACAAGCCAAATCAAAGGAAATAGTAATGGGTAAAGTAGGGAAATTAAGAAAAATAACACAAATAGTGTACACTCCCTTTTTATGAGCTATTATTAGTTCTATCATTTTAATGTAAAAATAAATAAATGGACTCCAGCTACAATAACTGCTACATGTGCAGTTCTGTATCTCCCACCTAGAAATGATCCCTATCAACTTTCTTCTATAAAAAAGCCTTTTCTTTCATTAAAGTTATTGATTTAGTGTGCAAAAAGTAGATACTACAGAAACTAA
Source organism: Glaucomys volans (assembly GCA_020662805.1). NCBI lineage: Eukaryota > Metazoa > Chordata > Mammalia > Rodentia > Sciuridae > Glaucomys > Glaucomys volans. The sequence continues at coordinate 286,303 of JAJEJO010002394.1, read as the reverse complement.
CAAGAAAAACAAAATAGCCTGATGCCATGGCGCATGCCTATAATCCCAGCCCCTTGGGAGGCTGAGGCAGGAGGATCATGAGTTCAAAGTCAGCCTCAGCAACTTAGTGGAACCCTATGCAATTCAGTGAGATTCTGTCTCCAAGTAAAATACAAAAAAATGGGCTGAGGATATAACTCAGTGGTTAAGCACCCCTGAGTTCAATCCCTGGTACCAAAAAGAAAAAGAAAAAAGAAAAACAAAACAATCACTCATAAAATTCCCTACACAGTGATAAGCTCCTTTAACATGTCAGTATATTTTCTTCTTGATTTACACACATAGATTATAACTTCTTATCACCTTGGGTCACATTTTCAGGCTTACCATATGTCAGGCGTTAGGATAAACTCTACATGCTTTCTTTCATTTGATCCTAGAAACAATGTCACGAAGCAAATAACATCACTATCAGCTCTAACAGATGAGGCTTAGAGAAATGAAGTAATTTGCACAAAGTGCAATAAGAAGAGGAGGTAGGTTTTAACATTTGTCTGCACTCTATTTTATAATCTATTTTCCATGTATGTGAGCATTTTCCATGTCATTAAAATACAGTAGTAAGTGCTGCATAAATTTCTCAATTCTAAAAACTTCAAATCCTCTATCACTGAACCAGTTGCTTCAGATTTTCCATTACTCTCATTTTTGAAATGAACAAATTTGTACATACATCTTTTGTACATCTTTGCTTATTTTAAGAATAAATGTATACCTTTTAGAAATAATGTTTTAACTTTTAGGAAACTTCAGAGTTTGATATTGCCAAAGAGCCTTTCAGTTTATTTTGTCACTTGAGTTATTATTGAGTTTGTAATATTCTACATTGAGAGTTACTAGTGTCAGTCCTTGCCCCAGCAAACACACAAGTGATCATATTTTTCTAGGGTTTTTTTTTAATTTCATAATTGTTCTCCAGGTTGAAATTTAAAAATAGTTTTTCAAACTAACTCAAAGTCCACTGAAAATTTTATTGGAATTGCATTAAATTCACACTTAATTTGCACAGAACTATAGTTACTGCAACATTGAGTTTTACCACTCAGGAGCATTAGCCATCTCTGCTTGATTCAAATTGATTTTTATGCATTATAGGAAAGCTTTTGTTTTTTAGCTATTGAGCAATTTTTTACATAGTTGGTCTTTGATGGGATCTTTTTTATCCCATTATATTTTCTAATTAATTTTGCTGGTATTTGAGAAAGCTGATTCATTTGTGCAGGTATATATGCATGTGTGTGTGTGTGTGTGTGTGTGTGTGTGTATTTTGTAATCAACTCTCTCTTATTGAACTCATTTTCTTTTACCATGTTTCAGTTGATTCTCCTAGTTATTCAGGCAAATTGCTCTCATTTATATAAACTTAATTCCAATTGAAAAACTTATTTTTAATTTTTATTTCTTATCAAGTTGACTAAAATAATTCCCAAATTTTGTTCCAGGCAATATTAATAGTCTTCCACCAAATAACTTTGCATTAAGAGTTTCCCATCATAGAGGGAAATGAGAGAAAGGAGGGGGTGGGGGTATAAAAAAATGAGACAGACATCATTACCCTATGTACATGTATGATTACATGAATGGTATGAATCTACACCATGCACAACCATAGAAATGAAAAGTTGTACCCCATTTGTGTATAATGAATCAAAATGCAGTCTGTAAAAACAAAAAATAAAAAAGGGGTTCCCATCAAATACCTTGGAGAAGCACTAGATTAGAACTTCCAGGACAAGTATTCACATAGGGATTGCAAGCATCCTTATGTTTTTCACTGTTCTAGAATCTCACCACTGAAGATAATGTTGGGCATTGCTTTGGAAGAACATGTATGTCAAGAATATCCCTTTTTTTCTAGTTCACTGAAGTGGGCTTTTTTTTTTTCACTGATAGTAGTTAAAATTTATAAATGTCTTTTTATGATACTAAAGAGATGGCCAAATGTTTTTTCTCTCAATGTTTTTTTCCTATTGAGGTGATAAGATACAACAAGTTATAGATAGTTATCTTTGTATTCCTAGAAAAAACTCTACTTTGCCTTGGTAAATTACTATTTCAGAGAAAAATTCCAGTAGTTGAATTTTATTTCAGATGTTAATCTCTCTCCTTATGAGATGGTGTGTATTTACAAGGTGTGTGTGCATATGTATGTGTATGTGTATGTGAGTGTGTGTGTGTGTATAGCACACACATGCACATGTGCTTCATTTATCAGAGTGTAATATCATGGGAATGATAAATAAAATACTAAAGTGTTTCATCCCTTTTCTTACTCTGAAACATTTATAAAGCACATACACATAAAACCTGTTCTTTGAACATTTGAAAGAACTTGCTTCTAAAATTATCCAAATTCAGTCCATTGGGGAAAGTAATTCTCAGAAAACTTTCCAAATCACATGGATTTTCATTAGCCTTCACATATTTTAATTCTTTGAGTCATTTTAGAGTTATATTTTCCTGGAAAACCATCCACATAATCCAGATTTTCAATTTATTAGCACAGTATTACCTATAGCAATTGGTATGTAATCTTTTCCAAATCTATGGTTCCAGTTCCTCACTTCTAATGTTGTGTATTTGCTAATCCCTTCTTGATTAGACTTGCTATAGATTTATTTTGTTGACTTTATCAAAGAGTGAGTGGCTGGATTTTTAGAACAGCTATTTCTTGAAGTTTTTTTTATTAATTTCTGTTCTTATCATAATTACTTTCTTCAGTATCATTTAATGTTCTTGCTGTAAATTCTTGGATTGCATGCTTAATTTCTTTCTTTCCTTTTTTAGTACTGAATGGATTAGAGTTTTAGTTTTCTTTCTCTAAGCACAGCTTTGATGCATTCTCCATAAAATGTTCTCACTAGAATTTTTTTTTACGGGTTCCAAAAAAATTTTGTCACCCAAATATTTTCTGATTTTTTTTTTTTTTGGTGTTCTGCTTTCTAAATGACCATGAAATCTATAACCATGCAAAAATCAGTAAGTACTATCAGCCTATCAGAGATTGTAAGAAATTCTTGAAAGGAAAAGGGAACACAGAATAAGTTACGTGGGAGAGCATATGTGTAGGATCAACTGGAGCTGAGTTGGCAGTGCTTCTGAAGGAGCTTCCAGAGGGAATGCTGAGATGGCCTCTGGGTTGACCAGCTGGAGATGTGTATTGAGAGCAGCCTGATGGTGGGTTCTGTCCCCTGCCACTCTTCTGCTGCACAGAAGGCAACACCGACACAATTCTCTGGGTAAAGAGGGAATGGGCAAGCAGGGATGGTCTCAGAGGAACAGGGTAAGGTCCCTGGAACCCACTGGCCACAGGAAAACCAGAGGCTACCAACCCAGAGACAAACTCACTTGGCAGCACATCCAAACAAATATGAGAAATAAGAATCGCCAAATGTTTGCAGCATAAATTCATGGGCAATTAAAATTTAAATGGAAAGACATTAATGGAAACACATTAAATGCAAAACTTCAATGTCTGTGTAGTTACCATCAATGGAGGGATGAGAAAGAATACTGTAATCTAAAGCAGAATGCTGCTACGAAAAAGTAAATCAGCTATCTTGGTGAGTAAACAAAATCGATACAGGTGCTAAATAAGCACAGCAGAAAGTTTTGAAATAATCTACTGAGTAGGATGACCTAGCTAAAAGAAAAAAGGGAGGGAGGAAATATAAGAAACAATGAAGAGATATGGAGAAGAGATCTGGAATGTCTGAAATCCACTTGATAGATGTCCCAAGAATGGTGAGCAGAGACAGTATAGGGAAATAAACATAAAAGGAAAACTGAAGAGATATACATATGTTCAGATTAAGAGAGACAACCAAAGGCTATGCAAGATTAAAAACAAAAACAAACACCATAAAATTTCTTCTAACAGAGGAAGGGAGGAAGGAAAAAGGAAAGAGAGGCAATAAATAAATAGAACCAGAGAAAATGCAATTGCAGAGTCAGAAAAATAAAACATCATTAATGAAAAGTAAATTAGGGCTGAGCATGGTGACGCATGCCTGTAGCCCAGCTGCTTAGGAGGCTGAGGCAGGAGGATCACGAGTTCAAAGCCAGCCTCAGCAACTTAGCGAGGCCCTAAGCAACTCAGTGAGACCCTGTCTCTAAATAAAATACAAAATATGGCTGGGGATGTGGCTCAGTGGTCGAGTGCCCCTGAGTTCAATCCCTGGTACTCCTCACAAAAAGAAAGAAAAGTAAATTATGCAACAAAAAAACAAATGTGAAAATACACTAACAACCATAATAAACAAGAACATATCAAATCTACCTATTAAGAGACTATAAAACTGAGTAAAAGGAAAACCAGCCATTTTGGTCACTAGAAATATATTTTAAGCCAGGTGACACAGGTTAATATTGAATGATGAGAAAAGAAAATGCCACATAAACGCTAACAAGAACAAAAACAGGTGCAGGAAATATCAGAATGAGAAAACAGACCCCCTCCCACCAAAAAAAGAAATCTAGCTGAAAAATAATTAAATGGAAAGAACAGAATACTTCAAATCCATAAAGATCTATTCTGAAAGACTTTTGCCTTAGTCTCAATGGCTGGAACTACAGTTCATGTCCATAGGAGAACCAATCACAGTCTAGGAGAGTGGAACTCCCATGAACCACTTGGGACTAAATCCCCAGGGTTGGGATGGTGTCTCCTTTCTCTGACACATAGACTATGCGAAGTAGAATGGATGCCTGAAGAAAAATCAGGGTTGTAGGAGAGGAGGAGGCAATTCACAATATTTGGTGCAGCTCCCTGGAGTTATCACAACCCATAATTCATTTCTATAGAACATGAATTACTACAAAGTGGTGAATCACTATAAAACAAAATGTAGAATGTTTTCTTTCTTTGCTTCATTTTAATTGTCTATCTCCTCCATTAAAATGTAAATTTCAGGAGGGCCAGGACCTTGTCTATATTGTTCTTTTTAAAATTAGTATTTTATTTTATTGATGATCTTTAGTAAGTGGAGAAGGCTTCTATTTCTTTTATTCAACCAATTTTAACTGGCTCAAAAGAACATAAAAATTACACATACTAACAAGGCACCATGTGATATTTTAATAAATGTGTATATTGTATGATGTTTAAAGCAAGCTAAACACATTTATCTCCTCAAACATTTATCATTTCTTTGTGGTTAAAACAGTCAAAGTCCTTTCCTCTGTTTCTGAAATTCAAAGCATACTACTGATATATATAGTCAATCTACCGTACAGAAGGTCTTGCTCCTAACTGTAACAGTACCAAATGATCAATAGTTCCCCCTCCCTACTCCCCCTGCTTATCCTGTTTTTAATTGTAGCTCCAGAATCTTATGCAAAGTTCAACACATAATAGGAACTCAGTACATGTGTGTTGATAGAATAAATGAATGAACAAATACTGGGATAGATTACTTGAAGAGAGATCAACCAGAAGAGCACAGTTTTTGTAAAGTCAGAAAAAGAAACCTTCAAAGGATATCACACAGTGTTACAGAGTTATGGAGAGATGGGTATAGAAAAAAAAAAAAAAAAAGACCACTAAATTGTATATTCAAAAGCTATTTTACCTTTAGAGAGCAATTTCAGTAAAAGCATTTGTGAATATGAGCCAGATCATAAGGGATTAAGGATGAAATGTATAATAACGAAGTGGTTACAATAAAATTTTCTTCATCTTTCTTTGAATTTGGTAAAAACAGGAAAAGGGATTTCTCTGAGGACAGCAAAATCAAGGAAGGAGTGAGTTGGTTGGTTTATTTTAGAATGGTAGGTGTGAGCATACTCACTGACAAGAAAGAAGCAGTCAATGAAGAAGAATATATAGAAAGGATAGGAAAAAAGAAAATTCTAAATAAGTATCTAAAAGAGGGAACTGAATCAAATTAAAACACTAAGAGGTTAACTGTAAGGATAAGCCTATTGTCCTCAGAGGCCAGAATAATAGAAACACATGAAAGTCAGAGATGCCTGGAGCTAAATAAATGTATTCTGACTTTAACTAAAATTATCTACCTATGAATTACTCCATAGCATGCATTCAATGCATGTTTGTTGATAAAAGGAATGAACAAACACAGGAATAGTTGCAATGACATATATGTATTGTTTTCTGTAACTTCTTACCATAAACATGATACTATTGCTTTCTTAGGGTAGATCACTGAAATGGTAAGGAAGGAAAGCCTCTACCAATTGGGGAGTGCCTTCAGTGAACCTTTCCCAATGACAGATTGAGCAAGGAGGGAGGAGAAGCAAAAATAAAGTAGAACAGATGGGTAAATATCCTTATATATTCTACTGTTATGAAATCCTTAAAGATAAAAATATCTATGTACTAAAGTTATTCATTACATTGCCATTCTAATAAAGGAAAATAACCTAGGTAAAAGGATAGGTGATAAAAATATGTTCAATCAATAACCAGAAAATACACATGTCCCAAAATTTGTCTAAATCTAGACTAAACCCAAGATTAAGAAATAAAAGCTTAATTTTCAGGGTTTAACAACCAAACCTGAAAATGAAATCTGATTTTCTAATATGTTTAGTATTCACCTTGTGAAATGTTCTACTTATTATAGTATTCATGTCCCAAATATGTAACCAAACTTTATAAAACACTATTTAAAATTCACAAGAAATTCTTCTAGAGGAAATCATGTCCACTACTTGACCACATTCTCCTTAGTAGCTAAGTACCTCAGAACTTGATATTAAATTGGAAGCTCACATAAACAGACAAATAATTTCACATCATTTGACAGACATTATTGAAAATACAATATGAATAGATACCAGATATAGATTCTACTTAACACTTATTAGAATCTTGCTGTAACACTGTTTATTTAACTGTGGGTTTGAAGACGAAGAGTTTGTCAAAAACAAAAAAATAGTCATTTTTAAAAAATACTGAGAATTGGATCCAAGATGGTGGACTAGAGGGAGGCTGCATTCCTTGTCACTCTGTAACTCAGGATTCAAATAGAGGAAAATCTGTTTCTCCGTGGGGCAGTCTTTACTCCTCATTGATCCCCTGCTGCTTACCACATTTGTCTACCTCAATCACCCTCAGTCTACCAGTGTAGCGACTACATTTGAGTGCAGATTGCTCACCAACAGCCACCTATCATCTGTCACTTGCCTGTTTGTCTGCCTCTGACCTGCCTATCACCTGCCTTTCACCTACCCATCACTCACTAATCGAGGTTCATCTGCCGATCCTCTGCCTGTAGCCTGCAGACCATCAGTGGATCACTAGCTGCCTGTTGTTGCCTGGCTGTGACGTTCACTGTCACAGTACCTGCAGGTTTGGTTACACGTGGCTGCTGCCATTTGGGAAAAAAAGCCAGGAGCTGCAGGACCCCTGCCAGACTGACAGTGCCCAGCCTCCAGGACCCCCAGCTTGACTAACAGCATACCACACCCAGGGGCCTGGCCTGACCGACTGCACCCCACACAGACTTGGTGCCCACACGCTGCGCTGCATCTCACCATTTGCAAACACTTTGGAAGCCAGTGCAGCCATCTTGGATTATCCGCTAAGGGGAAACTGTCATTAGGTGGGGCAAATCCCATCCTGAGACGCCAGCTGGAGACTGGAAACTCATTGTCAGGTATCACTCATGCCTCAGGTTACTGAAGACTGGGAGGTTTGAATAGTATATGACGGTTATAGTGTAGATTTTTTTTCTCCTTTGTAAAAGCTCTTAAATGTTTATTTCTTTACTTTTCTTGCTCTCTACTTTCCTTTTGTCTACCTGTTTCCTCAAGGGCTTTTTCTCACTTTTCTCATGCTAACAACTAACTTCTTTTGACTACACTTTCACTCTTCCTATGATCTAGAACTTCTTCATACTCTTTTCTTACACTATTAATTAACAGTTACATCCTATACCCCTCCCCATCCTCTTGGTCCTCCATTAGAAACTGCAGTCCTCATTGCAAATCTGTTTGTTATACTGTAGATAATAGTTGAACTCATCCTCTCTGTTTATTATGACAATA
>JAJEJO010002394.1:186392-272248 GCA_020662805.1 Glaucomys volans | reverse complement strand
GGGGGGGGGGGCGAGTTATGGAGGAGATAAGAATGGAGGAAGTATGGATGGTGTAGAGGAAAATGGGATGGGAGGTGATGGGGAAAGGAAAGATAGACAGTATTACCCTATGTATATGTAAGATTATAAGAATCGTGTGAATCTACATTGAAAAAAAAAGATATATTCCCTGATGTATAATTATATCAAGATGGGTTCTACTGTCATGTATAATTAAAAAGAATCAATTAAAAAAAAAGAACTGGAGTTAGAACTAAAATATATATATATATTTGTTAACTACTTCAAGAGACAAACGCAAAATAAACAGACTAATTTAAAAAAATACTAAGAAGTAAAAATTTTTCATGGTTCTTTATTGCTTACATAGTAGCTTAATCACTAAATTTTCAACTCAACCTTATTTCTCTCAATGTTTTAATGACCACCTACTAGGCACAATATGGCCACTGAAAGCATTTATACTGCCTGCTGGGTGAAACGTGAGTGAGGAAGGGGTTGACCACCGTTGAGAGGACTGTGGCACTTAAAAGGACCAAATTACTTCACAGTGTGGTTTTTACACACAATGGCTATAATAAGTATCCTTGTGAAGCAAAGACTTAAGGGAAAAAAATAAATTGAACCAAGGAAATCAAAATGGGAGTTAGAATTCTAGTTAATTGTAGAATTGAACAACAACAACAAAAAAAAAACAGGTTTGAGAGATGTTCTAGAAGAGGATTTATCAACCACCAATATGGCAAGAGGAAACACTAGGAAATGAGAATAAGATATTCAGCTGATATCCATTCTTCCTGGGTGTCCTCATCTCATGCTAAGGAGCTTCTGACCTCTCTGAACCTCAAAGGTGAGAGCAACCATCAAGCCACAACATGTAATATTTTAGTTTCCATACGAGAAATTCCATGTGGTGATGTGAATGGGCCCTTCAGCACCTGGGGGTCTCTGCACTGATTTCATTTGATTTTCTTGTTTTTGGCAGTGCTTTAGATTGAACCCAGGGCCTTGTGCTTGCAAGGCAAGCACTCTACCAACTGAGCTATATCCCCAGCCCCTCATTTGATTTTTATTGCTCAAAATATCTGGAATGCCTCACATGTGTAGTATATCTTTATGTGTTATTATATGTGGCTAACTCGTTCTAGGTGAATACTGAAGCCAGTTTCACAACTTTATATGCCTACTTTATTAGGTATCATAGTACTCGCTGGCCACCATCTATAATTTCATATATCTTGGTTTAAAAACATCAGTGATGGTCTGGGGATATAGCTCAGTTGGGAGAGTGCTTGCCTGGCAAGCACAAGGCCCTGGGTTCAATACCAGCACCGCCAAAAAAAAAAAAAAAAAAAAAAATTCAGTGATGTTGGTTGTGTTTTGTTTGAGAGATCAGAAGTTCACAAGTGCTGCATCATCTCTTCCATGAACTGCTGTCACCAGCATGCCACAACCTGCAACAGGGGCTAGGTACACTGAGGATGTTGATCAGAAGGATTCACCTCTATACTTAAAACGTGCTTAGAACTCACCTCTTATCAATGCTTGTGTTCTTTTTTCAAGATTTTCATGTATCTAAATATTTCTGCTCAGAAGCCCTTAGAAAATACTCAATACTCCAAACAAACAATTAGCAATAACTAATAGGGTCTCGTAAATACCTTCTGCTGCTGTTCATCCTTCATCTTTTGCAATCTTTGGTTTTCTTTCTCCCTTAGAGAATCTTTATAAGCTTGGTTACCAGCCTGTAAGGATACAGTGAGGAAAAGTCCATAGGAAAAATATCACCACAGTACACCAATCTGCTCACGATGGACTGGTGCTAATAACTCAACCTCTGTCCCGAGCACACACTAAGCTCTGCACACACACTGGCTTATTGAGTGATTTATGCATGCATTTGAAGACATCCCTTGGGATATATAAAAAGAAGGCTAGTATAAGCACAATCATCCAGCACATTTTAAAGGATGATTTAAATGTTTGTTTAATTAAGCTTTAAAACTTTCCCCTCAGAGATAACCAACATAATTTATTCCTTCTGGTATAAAGTTGAAGATATTTTCAAAAATATCCCAACTAGCTGACCGGTCCCTATCAGAGATAGGCAGTAGTGGCACTGTCATTAGAAGCACTGACATGTCCACTGCTCACTAATGATTTCCCATTAAATTTGTCAACTGGTGATTGATACCATATAACTCCAAAGATGCATTTTTTTCCTAAATTTTTGCAACCCTACTCTATACCATATTGCTAGTTCTGAGAGGGAAAGCAAAGCCTGTTCTGGAGCACAGGAGCCTTAAGAGAGCCAGGACCTGCCATAGGATATCCTTCAGTCTTTCTGACTCACCAATCAGGGTTCCACACCCTGGCCTAGTGACCACATATTCTGAAATGTATGAGATTTCAATTACAGAGGGTCCCCAACTTACAGGGGTTCAACTTGTGATTTTTCAAGTCCATGATGGTGCAAAAGCAGCACACATTCAGTGGAAATTGTATTTCAAAGTTTGATCTTTTCCCAGGCTAGCAATATGCAGTAAAATACTATCTCTACATGCTTAGCAGGGGCAGTGAGCTGCAGCTCCCGTCAGCCACATGATCACGAGGATAAACCACTGGCAGTCTGTAGTGTGTGTGTTGCTAAGCTAGGCTGTTCAGTGAAGCAGGAGTATTAAATGCATTTTCAATTCTGTGATATTTTCAACTTAGGATGGGTTTATTGGAATGTAACCCCATCGAGAGCATCTGTATTCTGTTCATTTGTCATATGCTTCTCCTTCACATTGGCTTGTAGGCCCAGCTCCTGAAAGGCAGAGGGGCCACCCTAAAACCCAATGCTTAGGAAATTCCACTGATCCCATAAAACTTCCAGCTGCATCTTGGCATCAGGCTACATATTTCAGGCCTCGTTCTCTGGACTAATAATCCATAAAGTTCATGTAAGCTGTTTCCCCCTTTTCCCTTACTATAATTTTTCTCAAGCACTTCTTAGTTCATTCCCACATTCCTGTCACGATAAAATCCCATATATCATCAAAGAGTAAGAACCACTTTCCAGCCAGAGAGAGAAGCTTTCGGAATTGTAACATCTACAGCAATACCAAGGAGAATAGTGGAGCTCCATGTGTTGGGAAATCCCTCTTACCTCTAAAGTCTGCTACCTCAGACAGGTAAACCTACATACTATGATTGTCTTTTATCTATATCCAAACACAAGGGGACTGTGAAAAGCCACAGAAGGTAGGGAGTGTCTCTCTGATGACCCCTTCTTTTTTGTATTAAAGAAGGCTAGTCTTCATGGAAAGTATTTCACATAAGACCCAGGGAGCAGGGAAGAAAGGAAAGGAAGGGAGGAAGACAGTTTCTATTCAAGAAATTCAAAGGTAGAGTACAATATATCATTAAAGTAAATATTATGACTTAGGCAAGGAATCGAAATTCTACTCAAATACCTTCCTTTTAAACTTACTGCTTTGTTCTTTTATCATAATACAGGTCCTAGTTTTGATTGAGACATATAATGGTTATTACACATAAAAGATGCCATTTAAAAGGCCATGGAAACTGGGAGGTCACATGGTGCCTGCAGCTATGGAGAGTTTAACGTTACTTGCAGTCCTAATGCATGCTTACCCAGCTGTAATCTGTAGGCAGGACAGGAAGTTTCTGTTCAAAAATAATAAGAAGGGGAAAAAAAACTTTTGATCTCTATTTTTCTTAGTTCTTAATACCAGAAATGTCTAAGTCACTGCATCCACATCATTTTTCTAGCATTAAATATTCATTTAATATAATATTTATGCTCAACTTTTGTCATTCAACAAAACACACTTTTGCTCATCTTACCCCGAAGAGATGCTGATGATATAGTTATTCAATAAACAATATTTAAGTACCTCATCTGCAAGCACTGTATCGAGGCAGGAGCCCAGGCCTCAAGCACTTAGAACCTCATGTGGAAGTCAAAGAGAGCAATGATTTCACTACTGTAATACAATACTGTCACAATACAGGGAGCCAAAAACGAGGTCATTTAATTAAAGTAGATCAAGGATGCCTCCTCTAAGTGGGTGAAACTAAGCTGTGTTTCAAAAACTAAGTAGGAACCAGACTAAGAATGGAAAATACATCAAAGCAACAAATGGAAATTCATATTGTAAGAGTTTGCTAGGGCTTCCAGAACAAAGTAGCACAGACTGTGGCTTAAGATAAAAAATTTACTATCTCATGACTCTGGAGGATAAAAATCCAAAATCAAGGTATCTTCAGGGTTGGTTGCTTCTGCAGATAGTGAAGGGAGGATCTAGCTGTTCCAGGCCTTTCTCCTTGACTTGCAGATGGCCATCTTTCCCCTGTCCCTCAACATCATATTCCTTTTATGTATGTCTCTATGTCCAACTGGCTCCTTTTATAAGAATCCCTTTCATCTTCATTAGAATACACCCTAATGATCTCATTTTAATATAATTAACTCTACGAAGACCCTATCTTCATTCTTCAGAAAACTTGGAATGGAACCACCGTTTGACCCAGTTATCCCACTCCTTGGTTTATACCCAAAGGACTTAAAATCAGCATACTGTAGTGACACAGCAACATCGATGTTTATAGCAACTCATTCCACATTAGCTAAACTATGGAACCAACCTAGATGCCCTTCAACAGATGAATAGATAAAGAAAATGTGGTATATATACATAATGGAGTATTACTGAGCCTTAAAGAAGAATGAAATTATGGCATTTGCAGGCCAATGGATGGAACTAGAGAACATAATGCTAAGTGAAATAAGCCAATCCCACAAAAGCAAAAGCTAAATGCTTTCTCTGATAAGTGGATGCTGATTCATGGAGCGGGGGGCAGGGAGAGAGAAGCATGAAGGAACTTTGAATTCTGCAGAGGGGAGTGAGGGAAAGGGTGGGGCTGTGGGGATGGGAAGGATGGTAGAATGAGACAGACATCCTTACCCTATTGCAGGGGTCCAGTCCTAGCAGGGGTCATGGAACAGCTTAGTGAGGGGGAAGGCATCAGTGAGGTTGAGAGTAAAGCAACACAGACTCCAAGATCTGAGGCTAAGTTGTGACTTTACTGTTTCACACACCATCTATATATACTCATTCAGCTTGAGTACATTCTCTTGAGGTTATATAGAGAGGAAGGAGGTACAAGCTCTAAGGGAATGTGATGGACATAAGTATAATCAAAACAAAACAAGTTCTCCTATTTTTCTAAACAAAACATCACTAAACCATTAACTGGTTCTGGTTTTCGTCTTACTAGGAACAATAAGAGCCGAAGCCATCCTCATAAACTAGATAGATTCAGCACATCATGGCTTAAAGCTGTGTCAAGGATAACAAACAGTCAGATGAATTAACCATGCTTTTGGCATTTCTCTCAAAGGCAGATATGAAGCATAGCACCTTTTAACCCGTCTATCGTATATAAAGTGCAACTTCTTTTTGTTAACTAATTAAATGACACCTGAGAAGGGCACTTCTTTTATGGCTCCTGTCAAACTTATATACAATCCACTGTGGTCCCTGAATTGTGAAAACAGTTTCACTAAGAGGGGGGCACATCCTGGTTTGGGCTAAAGCAGCCAGGCAGTCTGGCTGTGTTAGGCTGAGAGTGGTGGTCATAATCCTAGGATGAACAATAACTCTTGCTGATCTGTCCCACAACATCTTTTCTGTTACTTAAGATAATATTACATATGAAATCAATTAAGGCTTGAGCAGGGTTATTTTTATGTTCCAAATCGCTTAATGTCTGATTTTCTGCCGACATCTTTAAACGCAAACATCCAAATATTATACCATTAACAATAAGAAAAAACACAAAGACAAGAAGGAGCATGCCACGTCCACATATCCCAGAAGATTAGACTGTGCAAAAATCTTCCCCAGTGGAACCATGTCAAACACTGAGTGGAATAGTGGTGGGCGTGGCACCCTATATACATGTATGATTACACTACTGTTGTGACTGCACCATGTACGGCCAGAGGAATGAGAAGATATGCTCCATTTGTGTAAATGTGTCAAAATGAACCAATTAGAATGAATTTTTTTAAAAAATTAAAAAATTTTAAAAGTAAGACCCTATCTCCAAATAAGGTCACATTCTGAGATGCTGGGAATTAGGCCTCAACATATAAACTGAGGTGGGGGGAGCACAAGGCAGCCCATGATAAATGGTACAGTCTCAAGATGTAAGCATGGTTCCACTTTTTTTTTCTTTCAAAAATTACTCTAAACAGAGGAGAAAACAAACACAAACTCTATCTTCAAAACCCAAGAGGCATCTCTATTCACAGGTAAAAATCTGTGAAGACAAAGAGATAGTGTAAAATCCAGGTGGCCTGGGATTTGAATAATAGGAATTCCATAAAGAGAAAATGAAGGTAAATAAATCAAAGAAATAACACAAATCATCTAGAACTACTAATGAATTTCTAGAATGAAAATGAATTTTAAAACACCCTCAGACTAAGCTACATCATTATAGATGATCAGAAAAGGAAAAAGAGATATTAAAATATTCTCAGGGGAAGAAAGAAGAAACCCTCATATAAGAATTAAAATTCAGCTGACCTTGGATTTCTCAGGAACCAAACTTTTCTTCTCAAAAATTAGAAGAGTAATGTCTTCAAAATTCTGAGGGAAAATTGTTTCCAATCTGGAATAGTTACCAGTTAAATTTCAAGTAAAATATGAGGGCTGAATAAAGATAGTTTCAGACATGGAAGGACCTGAACATGTTTGCCTTCCATACATCTTCTCTTGGGAAGCTACTAAATAATATCTCGACCAAAACAAAGAAATAAAGCAGGAAAATAAAAGAAATGAGGTCTAGAAATTGGAGGATTCAAGATAAGAAAGCAATAAAAGAAATTCCCAAGATGGCTTCAAGGCAGTGATTCTCAACCTTGGCTGCACTTTAGAACCACCCGGGGAGCTATTCAAAATCCTGAAACCCAGACCACAATATGGCAGGTTCTCTAGGCGTGAGACCCAGGCAGCAGCAATTTTTAAAGCTCCCCAGGTTAGTCCACTGGGCAGTGGAGGCTGAGAACCATTATATTAAAGGAAAGTCCCACAACAACACCTGTGTAGCAGGACTATAGAAAAACCCAGGTGGTAGGAGAAACCCAGACAAGCTGTCTGACTGGCACAAAAAGAAAAATTGTACAGACATTTGCATCAAGAAACATTTTATAGAACAGTCACAAAAGCTAACGTCAGTCAAATATTCAAAGGAAACTAAGAAAATGAAAAAATTAAGCAAAACATTTGAAAAGTTAAAAAAGAAAGAAAACGTAACCAAGATATACTAACTGGTCAGGTAGTAAGAAAAGGGAAATCCTGAAATACGGAAAAATTATAGTGGAAGAATGAGAATAAGAAATGAGTTAACAAGGTTTAAAATTGATCAGAGATAGAAACATACATGTTTGTAGACACTGAGCACCAAATAACAATAGAAATAGGTAAGAGAGTGAGGTGGGATAAATAACATCCCCTCCCCCAAAGTTGTTCCCGTCCTAATCCCTGGAACCTCATAATGTTACTTTATAGGGCAAAAAGGATTTGGGGAGAAATTAAAGATCTCAAGATGGGGAGATGGGCTGGATTGTCCAGATGGACCCAGTGTAATCACCATGCTCCTTATAAAAGGAAGACAAGAAGGTCAAAAAGTGGAGAGAAGTCGACATGAAGCAGAAGCAGAAGTAGAGATTGGAGCATTACAGCCATGGGACAAGAAGCCGAGGGATGCCTGCCACCAAAAGAGGCAAGAACATATGCCCCCCAGATTCCCCAGAAGGAGTCCCCAGCAGGAACTCTGCTGACCCCTTGATTTTAGCACCGTAAGAGTCATTCCAAACTTCTGGCCCCCAGAAATTAAAGTGAATGAATTTATGTTGAATTAAATCACTAAGTTTGTGATAATCTGTCACACAGCAATAGGAAATACAAGGAGTCTGAAGTATTGGAGAAGCAGAGTCAAAGGGATACAAAGAGAAACATGGCTATTTGAATGTCATTTGCAAATTTGAAAGAATGAATCCATGGCACATGAATTAAAATAACCAAATTGCATGGAGTCTGCAGGGCAATGTGAGAGCATGAGTCTAGGACAGTCCCTCAAACATTGATGCGCATACAAATCACCCATGGATGGTATTAAAAATGCAGATTCTGACTCAGGGTCTGCAGTGGGGCCTATGATTTGTCTGCATTTCCATAAGCTCCCAGGTGATGCCCAGGTGACTGGTCCATTGACTACCCTTGGACTAGCAAAGATCTAGACTGGAGCCCAGTCCTCCAGGCCCTAAAGGACTGGAGAGAGGCAGAGAGAGAGAAAGAGAGAGAGAGAATACTAAGAAGCAGGTGGAGAGTGAAGGAGGGGAAAAAAGGAGGACAAGAGAGAGGAGAGGCAGAGAGTAGAAAGCAGATGCTTAAGCTAAGGCATTTTGATCTTACTCTTGAAGATACAGGGAGCCACTGAATAATCTGAGGCAGGGGAACTAGAGGATACATTAAAAAAAAAAAAGGCTATTCTTTATAGAAGAAAAAGAGGATGCAAATCAGGAATTGGAAACTATTTCTATGCATTTGGAAGTATTCAGTGATAATGACTGAGGAAGGTATGACTTCTGCCTCTCACACACACATGGTACAGAGAACTCCATCAACACAAATGTAAGTGAGCTCTGTAAATACCTTTCATCTAAAGTCCTAAACCAGAAGGACCTTTTCATCAACATAACTATACAGTATTAATTAAATGGCAGATCCTCATTCAAATAAAAAAGAAGAAAATTTTCTCAGGAAAATTGTGTTAGGTAGTATAATTAAAATTAGCAAAAACATAAACAAATCCTCCCAGCTCCTCATACCCCATATAGATGGGAATCACACATTTTTTCACACTCCATACATTAACTGTAGCTAAGGCAAACTCCAAGTACCCTCTTTTTAACAGAAAAGAAATGCTCTTCACAGAAGTGCAATGCACATATTTAATTTTCCTAAAGCATTAGAAATGGTTCCACAAAGGATTCTCAGAAGAATTCTATGCATATGGATTAGACAGAACGAGAAGAGTAAAATATGGGCAAAAAGTCAGCTAAATATATTGAACACCAACAACTTATTAATAGTTTGGTGTCAAAATGAGAGCAGCTATTGCAAGCAGTTCATAAGGAACCATCCTGGGGCCAATCCTGCTCTATATTTTCTATTGATAGCTCTGAGGATTGTGTGACAAATGCACTAATCAATCCACAGAATATGCAGCTCTGGGAGACGCAGCTAATGCTTTGGATGACAATATTAAAATTCAGGATGATCTTGTTAAATTGAAGAAATAAGCCAAGATCAATAGAGCAAGCACACACAGTTCTGCCAGGTGTTTCAAATCACAGGATTCAAAAGCTCTCAAACAGAAAGCAAGACCACCCTGGCAAACCAAACCCCAGCTGGTACAGCTGTCCAATTCCCGTCTCCCTCCACCCCCTCTCAGCCACAAGGATGTCCAGATAGATGATCAGGAGTGTCATCTATGTGATTTAACTTCACTACCTATAGCTTCTCAATTCTTTCCCCAGAACCCTGCAATGAGGGGACAGAGATGATGAATTTCAATTGATATGACTCATGGAAGAGCCACACTGACAAATTTAGACTTTGAAACACCACATCACAAGCAGCAGGGGAGAAAAAGGGACATCTAAAGGTTCATAGGAAGGAGTATCATGAACTTTTTCTAAGAGTGTCATAATGTCCTCCTAACGTTCCAAAACACCATCCCTGATGAGAAAGGGGTAGGGACAGGTGAAGATGAAGATCAAGTTTCACCAACGATGTAACTTCCCCAGGTTTGGGGCAGGTAAATGTTAGACTTTTTAAAACTTATGTCCATCTTTTCTTTCCCAGGGGCATCCTTAGCGACATTTATTTTCTTATCCCTGATTAGCCAGCCGGTCAATAACTAAGCCCTAGGTGCTTTCACCTTCTAAGCAGTTCTTATCCCTTTCATTTGCATACTTTCACTTACTGTCCTAGTTAACATCTTCATCACTCCTCACCCAGACTGGGGCAAAAGACTTAGAAACTTCTTTATCTCTCTGTTCCTTTAGATTCATCCTTCACACGGTTATCAGTGTGATCCAGTAAAACTCTAAATCTGACTTGGAACCCTCCTGATTTACAATATTTCTGAACTCACAGAATGAGGTCCAAGTCCTCCAATGTGCCATACAAAGGTCTTCAGTGAGTTTGCTCCCTGGAACACCATCTGCTCTGGTATGGAGGGTTCTAAATGTCTCAATGTCTGGGTGGTGCTATTAACATTTTGTGCCCTTGAGCCAGAGACACTATACACTTGAAACTCTATACAGTAAACTCTCTCACCCACATTGCCAGAGGTACCATGGTTGAGAAAAGCCCCTCAGGACTCCTGCTTGCTTCTGCAGCCACACCTCTTCTTCCCCAGCACAAGCCAGGCTTTTTTCTTGCCTTTACACCTTAATTTTTGCTTTGGCATCTTAATAAATTCTGACACCTGGAGTGACTCTTGGCTTTACTAACTCACCTTTAAAGCATCAGCTCCGGTGTCTCTCTACTAGGAAGAGTCCATACACACAGTCTGACTCGAAAGCTTTTCCCGACAAAGCAATGATGCTTTCTAACTGTCTTTCTCCCTCATCCTACTAGAGTCCTCTGGGCACACAGTAGACTATTTTGACATAAGAATTTGAGGGAGGGATGGATGACAACTGGGTGAGAACAATGATGTTACAGATGTTCACAGTGTAGGTAATAAATACCCACCCGAATGATTTGTAGCTCAGTGAGCAGTTGAGGTTGAAGTTTCAGATCAAGCTGTCTGCCTTTGCTTCCAGGGATCTATGCTGTCCCAGTCACTCTATGCCCTAATCTACAGTCTCCAGAGAGCATTTTGGAAGGTGCCAAACAGCACCCTGTCTGACGTTGCTCCACTTACCGGTGTCGAGGATTGCAAGTCACACGGAGCAGTTTGACGGGCGCTTCTGTTTGGCGACTCTGTGTCCAGTCTGCTAAGAAACGCAGCAGTTGTGCTACCAGGAACACAAACAGGTGTTAGTGCCTTCATAAACACAGAGATCCTGTTGTTTATTGTGTCTTTGGATACTAACCTTTTATTGGGAGATGACTGAAATTATCCCAGGGAGAACAAAAGATTAGGTAGAGAGCAAGTTATGGTCCCAAATCAAAACAAAATGTTATTGCAAAGACTGCATTCTTGAAGAACATTAGTTTGAGAAATCTAAAACTAGGTTTGTGAAATGTGAACCTATGATTTCATTTTCCCACTTCGTGTTACCGACTTGGAGATAAACACTCTCTCAGACTCCACAGTACGGGGCCTAATTTCCTATGTGAACATTTTAAGTCTGACACCAAACTCCAGTATGGAGCTGTGCAACTCTAATCCCCTACAACATCTCATTTCACACCAGTCTTACATTAAGCCCTTCACCCATCAGGGGTCTTTCTCCCGTCACCTCATCTCCCTCATGGCTTTGACTACCTACAGGATATATGCACCCTCTAATCCAGCAGCTCTTTCCGATCTATTGAGATTCTGAAAGCAGAAATGGACCCTCTGTCTCCAGACACACACTCAGCTGTGCATTTGACTCAAGGCATGTGAAGAACCTCCTTCCACAGAGGCTAAAAAGTGATGCTGATTCTGGTCTGCATTTCTGACATTTCCTTTTAGCTCTGAAAGGCTGACCTAGAAATTTCTTTAATGAGAATTAATTTCTTCTTCTTAATGAGAAGTTCTTTGCTTTTCCTTTAATTCAAAACACCATCCCAATTTCTCCTCTCACCTAATGTCAGTCACAGACCATTTAAATTAGTTCCTATTCCTTTCTGTAATGAACGCTCCATTCTGCTCACCTTGGATTAATTTCTACTCCCTTATCCGTTCCCATAGAATTTATGGGATTTTTACCTCTTATTTCACATTTACAACCAAACACTTCATTGAGGCCTGATTTATATTGTAGCAACCTCTTGTAGCCTATTCCCGTTCATCTCCTTCTTCCTAATATCTCCCTGTTTCCATAATGCTAAGATCAGAGTCACCAAGTACTTAGGATGTGGGCTTGAAAGGAAACACAAAGGGTGCATCCAGTGGGGGGAAAAACCAACACAAGGAATTAGAAATTTAAAAAAGAGATGCCAACACCCCACTGAAAAAATACCTAGGTAGAACCTGGCATTTAAAAGTCAGGTGGGAAGGTTGATAGGAAAAGAAGAATCTAAAAGTGAAGCAAAACACAAAACCCTGAGAAGTATAGACCTCTGCAGTTGAGACACACAGCCCTTCCTTTATCTAGGATTACTTATCTCACCCAGATTAAGACAAGGAGACTTACGAAGTCACACAGCCTGGAAACCACCCCACTATTTGGAGTTTCAGGAAGTCATCAGTGAAAAATGTAGAAAGAAGAGTTGTCAGATTTCTGAATACTGTTAGCTGAGTGCAGATCATGGGAAAAAGTGGTGAAAAAGAAACACAATGCTAAGCAAGGAACTGCAGACCCGTTGACCGGCAGCCCCTTACTGTGTGCTGCCCACTGCTGCTTTCCTGCTAATGCCAAACACAAAAATGGGTGGGAGCAGAGCCATCAGTCACACTGTCCCACCCAGGCTGCATGGTGACAGGCTTGAGACTGACATGGGAATATAAATAGGGGACTATGGAGAATTGTGGATTACTCCCAAGTGATTATACAAACAAGGGAAGTCTTGAATTACTAAACTAAGTGGTATTTTTTAACTAATGGCACAGTGGCTGTATGTAATAGATTCCCATATTCTGACTAAACTGAATTGGGATTCCTGGAGGTAATTTTGGTCATCAGTGATAAAAATAAAATACAGAACCTCTATGAAGGGCCAACACAGGAAAAATGGCCTCGTGGAAGTCTAACTAGACTAAGAATCTGGAGTCTAGCCCCATGAGCCAGCTTTCCCTTGGGGTTCTTGCTGTCTATTGCAGGTGGGTGGTCCTCTCATACTTTATCACTCTACTCTCCCATGAATAAAGGACTTCTTTTATTCTCCACAGAGCAACTGGTTAGACTGGTTTTGGAGATTTAGTTTACAGGTCTAACTCTGATCTTCCAAGGATCCTTCCTGCTTGTTTTTGGAATGATTCCTTAAAGACTCTTCAGGATTGCCTCTCCTCAATACCACACAGCTATAGCAGGGATGTTAAATATTCACAAAAACTTATGTTCTCCTCTTATCCTGGTCACACACCACGACTATTTCCGAGCCTCCCTTATAGCTAAGGTTGGCAACATAATTGAGTCTTGACCAATGGAATGGGAGAGGAGATAATGCACACCATTTCCAGGACTGACTTATTTTAAATTTCCCAGGTACTTGCCTCCATGCATTTTGGCCCACTGGTTGTATGGAATAGGGATGACCTATAGGGAAACTCTGGAAGTTATATAGTGAAGCTGGGAGAGACTTTGTCCGTTTTGGCACCTAAATACCTGATTGGAGGGGGCCTAATCTCAAACCTGTTCATCCACATCTTAAATGAGCAAGATAAAAACCACAGATAACACTCAAACACTACATGTTTTGGGGCCTGTTTATGACAGCAATTAGTCTATCCTGATAACAACATAAAGGAATATGTAAAGAGAGTCATTTCTCAATTCCAGAAGTACAGAAGTCAAGAAGAGCTGAAAAAGAATAGGAAAAAGAATTTAAGGACTCCATTTGGCTTCTCAGTCATCTCAGAACTTTCAGATGGAAACAGGATGTTGGGAAAGAGGGGAAGTTTATTCATCCTTCAGATGTCTTTGTGTCAGGTCTAAGAACTACCTAGACCCAGAGTATAAAAATTAGCATTAATTTATCCTAAAACCACTAGGACCTTATCTAGATTGAAGATGGGTAGGGGTCTTGAGGAAATTCATTTTGAGAAAATTAGGGAAGGAGAGAAAAATGGCTTGTTACACTGTAGTATGATGGCATATTTAAAATCTGTCAATGAAGATTTGTTAGTAACAAAAGTTGACCCCCATAACAGGACAAAAAAAATGGGAAACGCCACAGAGTGAAATTTGCCTTTGAGGGTTCATTTGAATAGCCCAGAATTGCAAAAGACAATTCCTGTAATGTTGTTTGATTTCAGAGTTAGAAAACTGGGGTTTTCAATAGTCAAAAAATAATGTGTTGAAAGAAAGAACAAAAATTAACATGGTTGTGTAGAAGTTGATGAGTCAGGAGACTCCCACTCAATATCAGGACTACAAGGTACTAAGCAACTTTCCCTACCTGGTTGCCCACATCTGACTCCTCTGAATTATGACAGGATATACAAGAACATTCTATTCAAAATGTTGAACTACAATTATAAACAGTCATAATGGGGAAGGTACTCCTATTGAAAAATAAGTAACAAACTTCTCTCCTGGTACTTTTTACGTTGCTGGGAGTAAACACAGCAGCTTTACCTTCTCTCACCTTCCGTTAGCTTACACAAAAACTCAAAATGACTACAGGGCTCAGACAAGTAACCTAAATGAATAAGGGAAACAGGAGCTCAGACCCAGTGATAAATGACAACTGCCACTCAGGTCAATGACAGAGAGGCCAGAGAGAGTGTCAGGGATTTTGACAAACTAGAGAGGGAGCTTTCACATAAAGGGGTCAGCTGCTTCTTAGCTCCAGACTGTTGCTGTCGACGGGGGGGACAGGCCAGCATGCCAGATGTCCCAGTTTTTACTGGGACATTTCACCAAAATGCTAAAAATTTTAATGTAAAATGATTTGGCAACTAATTAAAAAGAAATTGCAACACTGAGGACCAATGCTGTGTGGTCAAAAACAAACACACCAACAAAATCATCTACTAGTCACATGTGCCCCAAAAGTCTTCTAATTGTGACCAGCTGATTTTGTTTCTGCCCGTTCCTGTTGGCATTGCTGACAATGAATTTCTTAACTGTATATCCTTCATGTTTATTTTTTTTTTTTAAAGAAAGAAAGAAGGAATAAGCAAGGTTGAATTCTGGTATTGAAGAGGGGGCTGAGAAACAGCGGCTCTGCAGCTTTATGTCCATCAGCTAACAGTTGGAGAGAGAAGGGATATCAGACCATATTTCATGTTTATACCTAACACTAAGGAATATCACTTCATTTACAGTTTATAACTCTACACATTTGTGTTAATAAAAGAAAAGCAAATACTACACAGATGATGAAAAAAACCATAGAAAAATATTTATAGCCATGGAAAAAAAATAAAAAGAGTTAGTGTGCAAAATATATAAAGAATGCTAACAAATCAAATTACAAAAAGACAAACAACCCAATAGGAAAGTGGGCAAAAAACAAAAACACGTACTTCACCTAAGAAACATGATTAATAAAACAATTAGAGGAGCAACAGCTCAGGGCATCCATAGTATTTATGATGTGTCAGGCTCTCTGTTGAAAGAACTTTATATACATTCCCTTCATTTCAACCTTTCAAGGGTTCCACTGTCATCTCCAGTTCCTAGAAGTAACTTGCTCAAGGTCATACAGAGAGTAACTGTCAAAACCTGGGCTCAGACCCAGGCAGCCTGGCTCCAGAGACCATACTTGCAGCCGCTGTGCCTGACTGCTTCTCATGAGCAATACCCCTGAGAAAAGATGGTCAAGCTCACTAATAATTGGGAATATGGAAATTAAAACAAGATGCCATTACACATCTGCCAGATTGGCAAGAAAAAAATGAAAAAGCATGAAAACCTTGTCATAAACTACAGAGGGTGTCTGGCAGAACTGGCCCTCTTATGAATTGCTGATGGAAGAGCAAATTGGTCTCACTGCTTTGGAGAGCAACTTGGCAATACCTGGTAGAGCTGAGTATGTGCACGAAGTCTAGATGTTTACACTAGAGAAACTCTGGCACATGCAGATAAGGAGACGTGAGGAAGGACACGTAATCCAGCACCATTTGTAAGAGCCCCAGGGAGAGAGAGAAGGAAGATGGAGAGTGGAAAAGTAGAGAGAAAAAAAGGAAGGTAGGGAAGAAGGGAGTAAGTTAATTTATATCAGGAATCAATATAGTTGTGTCTCAAAATAATGTAAAGAAATAAAACAATTTGTGAAAATCATGATACAGTAATATTATAAAAACCCCAGCAGATGTGAATTCACACAGAGATAGTAAAATGAGAAAAACTTGACTGATGAGAGGGAAGATAAAGAGCTCCTGACATCCAGGAATTGGTCTGATACTCACATGGAGAGCTCAGTGTCATTACAAACGAATTGAACCTTGCAAAGTTAAGACTGGTTCTACTGTTGGACATGGTCAAATCTATTTCACACAAGATCATCATGCAATCCACACATTACAAAATCCATCCCTCTAACAAGGTGAATAACTGCTACTTCTTTACCACTTACAACTTCACCCTCATTCTAGTCTGTCCTCCCTGTATGAAATTTATCAAGATTCCTAATCATAAAATTGTCCCCACTGTTTGATTGTAACCAGTCCAATCCAAGGCAACCCCCTACTTCCTTAGACCCTTACCAAAATTACCCAACCAAAGCCTAAATCCTATAATAGGTTCTCTTTCTTACTGAGATAACCCACTGTTCCCCAAGGTATGCATTTTCCTTTGCTGTAACAATAAACCCAACTTGTTCAGTTATAGGTGTGTCCCTGGTGGTTTTGACTGAAGGCCACTGCCAAACATTACATACCAGGACAGTGGGTACTGCTAGGGAAAAGAGGAGGAAGAAAGAGATAAGGGTGAAAGGATAAAACTTAGCTGTCTCTAATGTTTAATTTCTTTTTAAAAATTAAGCAAATATAAGTAGAATCTTAGTGTGACCTTCGTGGTTGATGCGTATTTCCTGGGTGTTTGATATATTTCTCAAAGAGAAAAAGTACACACGCTTAGGTAGTGTTAACTAGGGCAAGACTTGGCAAATGCCATTCTGAATTTTCTAGCATGATAGTTTTCAAAATGCCAGTAAGAAGACCTGTGTGGGGCTGGCTACAGGAGACTCATTGGAGATGATTCTGAGAAATTACTGAACTCAAGTCTGACTTTCCAGCCTGTCTGGAGTGGAATCTGGGAATCTGTTTCTTAAAAGCACCCCTGGTGATCTTAAGAACTACTATGGTACTACAGATGGATATTTAATATGCATAATTATCTTAGGTCCACAATCTACAGACTTATGTATAATTCATGTTATATAACCCATTTGGAAACAAAATCTCAGTGTATCTTAGGAACTGTCTATGCAAATGCTATCTAGCCATACATTCCACCCATACTTTGCCATAGCTTCACAAACCTGAACTTTGCCACCACTCTTAGATTCACACATGCATGCATTCTTGCAGACAACAGATATTTCCCGAGCCTCTGCTATGGTCTTAGCAATATGGGTTACAAGGCAATCTAAAGAGGCATCATTTTGCCTGAGGCAGTTCCATATAACTGAGTTTTGTGAACACAAGACATTCATATACCTATAAGCATCCACAGAGGCTAGGGAAGTAAGAGGGTGGGAGAAAATGTACTGGGTAGGTGCACAAATCTTCCACATAAGAGATCACAAGAATAAGAGGTATGAAACAAAACATAAATGTGAGTAGTAACTCAGGGAGAACTACATTTTGCACTTAATCATAATCATCAAACCATCTCATGTACTTTAAACAATACTTCCCCCTGGTTTAGCTGGTCTTTAAAGCTTAAATCATGAATCACAAAAGTGATATGTGAATCCAAGATGAGTTGAAAATAGGAACATAAAATAGAAAAAAATTGAAGAAAAGAAAGCAAAGGTCCTGCTTAATACTCCTCTCAACCTTGCCCTTTTCCCCAAAAGTCAACACTGTGAATTGTCTCACATGTATCCTCCTGGACTATTTTCCATTCATTGGTAAATATCTGCTTAGGATGATAAATGATGCATAGTAGTTTACTTCAGGGAGGGTAATTAGGATAAACAGACCACCAGCTCTTCTCTAAATGTGTTTCTCTGCTTCTTGGATACAGAGTTAAACTGCATTTCCCAGCTCCCATGCAATTAGATGTGATGTAAATCTGAATTCTGGGCAGTGAAATGTGAGCAAGTATAGGGTCCAGGCCCCGAGTGACACACACGGATAATTTCCCACCTAAGTCGGTACTCTTTCCTCCTCCTGTCTGATGGTAGCACCCAAAGAGAGCTTGGAAGGCACCTGACTTCATGCTGGAAACTGAGTCTGCTAAGGCCAAGGGACAAAAGCTAAACTGCTGACTCCCATGCCGGCCCCAGGTCATTCCACAAGAAAGACATGTACTTCTTGTTCTTTGAAACTTTGGTGTCCATTTTTTGTCCCACAGCTTCTCCTATCCTAAAGAGATTTTCCCCCTTAAGAGGGACACTATAATATTTTGTTCTAAAAACTGATTTATTTTCATATAACAAATTTTTTCCATATCAATACCGACATATCTAACTTCATTTGTTTAGTCTCCGAATAGCATTATATAATTTGGACATTACAAATATATTTAGCATTCTTACTGATAGATATTCCAGTGAGTATCCTGCTATATATCTCTTGTATACATACATATTTTTTCTTGGATATATACCTAGAAATAGAATTAATTTCTAGTATAAGTTCCTATCAGTGGATATGTATGCTTAAATCTTGGTTAATTTTGCCAAACTGCTCTATGCAAATTTACATTCTGAACAAAACTTGTATGAAAGTGCAATATAGAACATGGTCTACCCCTTCTACGTACTAATTCCATTCTGTCTCATACATTCTATTTACCTCAGCCACCTCCAAGTGCCTCAGCCTTAATCATTGCTATAGTTTGTACATTAAATGTTCCCCAAAGACCCACGGGTTAAACGTTTGGTACACGGGGTGGCACCATTGGGAGGTGGTGGTATGATATTTCAAGAGGTGATGACTAGTGCTAGATCATTGGTGGTTTTCTCTTGAAAGGGATTGTGGATCCTAGCTTTTCCGTTTCCTCTTTTGCCTCCTGGCCATAAGGTGAGCATTTTTGTACTGTCACACACTCCTGCCATGAAGTGCTAATTTGCCACAAGACCAGGGATCCATTAATCATGCACTGGAACCTCAAAAACTGTAAGCTAAAATAAAACTTTAATGTTTATAAGTTGATCATCTCAGGTATTTTGTTATAATGATGGAAGATGACTAATATACCCATCACCCATTTTTAAGGAATCCCACACTGACCAATATACCTGCCACTTAAGCCCCCACACCTCCATCCAGCCTCCCTAACTTTTCCACAGTTGCAATAAACTTTTCATGTTTAACTAAGAAACAATGCCTTTATATCTTTAACCTCAAAAAGTCTCCCTCCAATACAAAATCACAATAAGGCACCAAGGTAAGATCCACCTATGGACGCTAAAATCAGTGGGAAAAAGCGGGAGGATAAGAGAATATTAGCATAATTTTAAAGTATCTTCTCCAAGAGATACACCAGTTATATATGGGAAAAAGAGCCCCTTTACCAAATGACGAAAAGTAACCAAATGATCACCAGTGTCGTCACCTTCCCTCTTATATGATTCACTGAGAATATAGAGCATCATTTCTGTGGCATTTTTATTGAAACATAACTTCAGTCTAATCATGAGAAAATATCAGGCAAATAAAAATTGGAGGATATTCTAAGTTAACTACCAGTACTCACTGAAAATGTTAAGTTTATAAGATAAAGAAAAAAGAGGTACTAACAGATAGGAGGAAATAAAGGAATCATGATGACTAGATATTTTATGTGATCTTAAATTGGATCCCAAAATTGAAAGTGGGCATTGGAGGGAAACTGGTGAAATCTGAATAATCTATATAAGTTTAGTTAATACTATTGTACCAATGTTAATTTCTCGGTTTTGATAATTGTACTATAGTTGTGTAAGAGAGTAACAATAGCTAGATGAAGGTTTTACTGAAAAGTTTATTATTTTTGTATCTTTAAGTTTACATTACTTAAATTTTTTTTTAAAGTCTGCATAACTTATCTGCATCACCTGAAACCTGACTATATCTTGAGAAAGTGCTTCTTTCTGAGCCCCCTAAATGGAGGCATTTTATTTCAAACGTACTCCTCAGTGCCTGAAGGTGGAGCAGGCATCTTCATTCCTCCCTAAACTATTTTCAGACCATTACTTCTCCCCCACCATTTGCAAAAAGGTCCATTCCTTCAGAGCTCTTTATATCAGATTACACCATCCTCTCTGCCATTGTCACCATTCAGCCTTCTGGTCAGCCAGCTCTCATTTGTTCAAGACTTTGGACTTCCTCCTTATGTTGACTATTGTCATCAACATAGGCATCCTATACACTTTCCATCAGTGTATACATCAGTGTATATTGACTTGTCATCTCAGTAGCTTTACTCCACTTGATTTCAGCCACACTCCTAGTGTGGCTCCTAGACATCACTGCCATTTATAAGTGCACCTTCTCCAAATTATCAAACGACAGATCCCACTCTTTTATACAACTATCATTCCATGCTTTCAAATGCTTTCATACAATAATTTTCCATTCTCTTTAGGATTTCCAAACCATTGCTGCCATCAGCTGCCACCTATCTTTACTTCCTGTACAGCTTAGATACTATAGTCCATTTAAAAAAAAATCTTCCTTTACAAATACCTTTAATTGTTTTCATCCTCTCTCTCCTTCATATTTGTCTGAAAAAAAATCTGAGGTCTAAAAATCAACCACCTGCCTTCTCTGTGTATGTAACAGAGCAGGTGAATCAAACTTGTTAAAATATAACAGATGTTTTGGGATAAGAAATATAAGGAGGATGCAATGATGGGGTAGACTAGCTTCACACGAAATTCATGAATGTTAGCTTTATTCAGTAATTCTACTCCATTTCATTCATGAATTCTCTTCCAGATCTTATCTGTTCTCTTCACACCTTGTCTCAGGTGAAACTCTCCTCATACTTCTTTGAGAATAGAGAAATAATAAGTTCCTCATCTTTCCCAACACCAAATCTTCAATTCTCCCTATATCTACATCTTTCCTCCTTAAAAAAAAAAAAATTTTAGGGTTGGGAAGGTATTTTATTTCAATAACAACTCCACTTGCCCTGCATGAAGTCCAGGGTTCAATCCCTAGCACTGGAAAAAAAAAAAAATAGCTTTTTAAAAAAAGTACTTCTCAATTATAATAGAAGTACTCTTCTTTTTTATTTATTTTTAAAATGTTTACAGACTTCATTTTGATTCATTGTACACAAATGGGGTGCAACTTTTCATTTCTATGGTTGTGCATAATGTACATTCATACAATTCATGTAATCATACAAGTACATAGGGTAATGTCTGTCTCATTCTACCATTTTCATACTCCCACCCCCTCTCCCTCTCATTTCCCTCTTCGTAATCTAAAGTTCTACAACTTCTCTCACTCCCCACCCTCCCCCAACCCAATTATATATCATTATCCACTTATCAGGGGAACCATTCGGCCTTTTTCTGGGGGGGATTGGCTTATTTCACTTAGCATGATATTCTCCAAATCCATCCATTTATCTGCAAATGCTTTAAAATTATTCTTCTTTATGGCTGAGTAGTATTCCATTGTGTATCTGTACCACAGCTTCTTTATCCATTCATCTGTTGAAGGGCATCTAGGTTGGTTCCACAGTATACCTATTGTGAATTGAGCTGCTATAAACATTGATGTGGCTGTGTTACTGTAGTAGGCTAATTTTAAGTCTATTGGGTATAAACCAAGGAGTGGGTTAACTGGGTCAAAAGGTGGGTCCATTCCAAGTTTTCTGAGGAATCTTCACACTGCTTTCCAGAGTAGCCATACCAATTTGCAACTCCACCAGCAATGTAAATGTGTGCCTTTTCCCCCACAGCCACGCCAACATCTATTATTGTTTGTGTTCTTGATAATAACCATTCTAATTGGAGTCCTAAGATGAAATCTTAGAGTTGTTTTAATTTGCATTTCTCTAATTACTAGACATGTTGAACACTTTTTCATGTATTTATTGATCGCCTGTTCATCCTCTTCTATAAAGTGTCTGTCCAGATCCTTGGCCCATTTATTGATTGGGTTCTGTGTATTTTTGGTGTAAAGTTTTATAAGTTCTTTATAAATTCTGGAGATTAGTGCTCTATCTGAAGTGCATGTGGAAAAGATCTTCTTCCACTCTGCAGGCTCTCTTTTCACATTATTGATTTATCCTTTGCTGAGAAAAAAACTTTTTTGTTTGAGTCCATCCCATTTATTTATTCTTGCTTTCATTTCTTGTGCTTTGGAAGTCTTGTTAAGGAAGTCTGATCCTAAGCCAACATCATGAAGATTCGGGCCTACTTTGTCTTCTACTTGGTGCAGGGTCACTGGTCTAATTCCTAAGTCCTTGATCGATTTTGAGTTGAGTTTTGTGCAGGGTGAGAAATAGGGATTAAATTTCATTTTACTACAAGTACTCTGTTGAATCACTGATTACTCCACTGGTTATATATGTTAGGCAACTTACCCATATATGCCTCCTTGACAACTTTATTTCTTCTGTTTTACCCATTACATCCAGTCTCTCCTCTGCTCTACTGGATTTTTTTCTATCTTTACACAAACATGACACTCCCTTGATCCCTCAACCTTATCCTGTTACTGCCTCTTTTCATTGCCCTCCTTCTCAAATAACTCAAGAGTTGATCAATGTCACCACTATTTTCACATTTCTACTTATTCTCAAGTCCAATCCAATCAGGCTCCATCCCCACCATCATACCCAAATCATTCCTGTCAGGACCACTTCCTTATAGCCATCCCCACAGAGCCTCTTCTTATTCAACCTTTCTGTCTTGATTTCCATGGCATCGCAATTTACCTGCCTCCCAATGTTCTTTCACTTCTACTTAAATTCTAAAGAATGGACTTCCTCTGTAGGTAGTCCTGGGCTGCTCCTCAAATTGACAATTTAAATGATTTTATACATTTCCATGGCTTTGCATTTACATGCTAATACTTTCTAAATTTATATCTCACACATACTTGGATCACAAAGACCAAATTTTTATGTACAATTTACCAATTGGTATTTCTCGGGCATCTCAAATTTTGGATATTTAAAATTATACTTTGATACTTTTCTCCCCAAACGTTGGTCCTCTCTTAACAGTCCCCATCTCAGTGTTTGGCATCACTATACATTCAGTTTATCAAGTCAGTTGGGAATCATCCTTGTTTCTTCCTACTTCCTCCTCCCCCAAATCAACATGTCCTATTGATTTTTCCATACAATATATATATGGCCTTTTCTCGGTCTTACATCACCCAAATCAGAGCCACCATCAACCTTTACCTAGACCACTGCAGTAACATCTTTAGTAGCCTTTTCTTTTCCACTGTTGTTTCCTCCAATCTATTCTCAACACAGCAATCACTTCTTCAAAATGGAAAAAAAAATAATAAGAAGAAGCTTCTTATGCTTCTCCTCTGTGACTAGAATAAATCCAGACTCTATGCAACAGCCTACATGGTCCACTTAATCTGTCTTACTGCTGCCCATCTTGTTGACCACATGATTTCTTCTCCTTTTTTCACTTTAACCCAAATACACCAGCATCCTTTCAGGTTATTGAAACACAACATGCTGATCCTTGAGCCAAGAACTTTCTTCCTTGGTTCTCAGCATAGCTGGGTCCTTCTTGTCATTTCAGTTCAAGACCATTTCCTCCATAGATCAGGTCTTCCTGACCATGCTAAAGAGATTTTGCCCTCCCAGTCCCACTTATTCTTGATCATTTAACCCTACCTCTACCATGATGTTCCTTCATCAAAAATTATTACAATCTGTCTCCCATCATAGTACTTTGTCACTTTATTTAACATCTAAATTTCCATATCTGTCTTGAAGCCTCATTTGCTCTGGTCCCATTGTATACTCAGAACCTACTATAGTGCCTGACACATACTGAGTGCTCATTATTCAATTTATAAATAAAAGTACCTTTCCTCATACTTCGTATTCTCGATACATTGATTTCTTGCCTGGGTAATAAGTTGCATTTATGTTGCGGTGAATATTTTTACTGATCCATATTTGTTCCCTTTTAACTTCTTGTTCAAGTGTTTTGCCAATTTTTCTAGATCTGTCTTTTTCTCATTATTTGGTAAAGAGTTCTTTGTCAAATTGAGTCATTATTCATACGTCTCAGGCAAATATTTTCTCTTGGATTATCATTTACTGTTAAATTTTTTATGTCTTCCATTATAAATCCAAAAAATTTTTATGTACTTAAGTTCATTTGTCATTACTCAGAGATTTGTGTATTCTCACAAAGGAGTTTCTATTCTAAACTGATAAGATCATCCCTCATCATATTCTAATTGTGTTGATTCCACACAATGTACAAAATTGTCCTTCCTTTTAATATTGAGTTGAAATGATACTTTTATCTATAGCTAAAGTCCTAAATGCTAAATTCCCAAATAATCATGGATCTACTTAAAGACTGTAGCATTCACTGAACCTATTTAAATATTGACTATGATGGCAAAAAATGCTTTGTTATACCTATTGCAGCTTTAAAGTTTTTATTCTTTTATATCAAAGTAATTTAAGTTTTGGTTTCAATCTTTTTCCCGCTAGTCTTTTAAATGGGTATTTAAATTATTTAAATGAATAGACTAAAATCTCCTATTGCTTAATTTCTAATTTCATTTCATTTTTCTCATGGAAGTGACTTTCTAGAATTCAGGGGGATTTAGGGGAATTTACTGACAGTATTTGAGGCTTTGGTCATGGCCAATGTTGTGGTAATTAAGTCAGCATGAAGTATGCTTTTTCATATATTGGGTACAATATTTCCTAACTATGTCTATATAATCATGCATAGTCATTATTTTTCAGTTCCTCTAATCCTTGTGTCATTTTTTGGTTCACTTGACCTGTTCATTTCTACTGAGAATTAGCTAAATAAAAGGAAAATTTGACAAATCCATAGTGTACACTAGAGACTTTTAACAGTTTTTCTCTCATTTTTGTCCTGTATATTTCAAATCTATGTTGATAAAGACTTATGATTCACATTTTCTTTTGGATTATACATTTTATCTTCATAAAATATCCTTTATCTTATTGAATACTTTTCACCTTGAATTCAATTCATCTTGTATTAATACTGGTACATCTGCCCTCTTTTCTTAGCATTTATAGATACATTTTTCATGCCTTTGTTTTTAACTCTCATTTTATAAATATATTTTGTGGTATAATACAATTACATGCTTGTTTTTAATGCAATGTTAAGAGTCTGTCTTTTAATAAGGAAACCTGGCTTACATAACTTATTTATAAGTGTTAATTTGTTGGATTTAATGTTCTGCTTTCTTCTTATGTTTTATTGTAAAAATTCCACTTCTTGTCTTTCATTACAATCATCAAATCTGCATGTTATTTTTCTCATGTTTTATATAATATCCTATTATTATATACAGTTAAGATATAATTAAACATATTACAATATAATTACTTTTCTATCAATATCTAAACCTCACAAGCTTTCTTCATGCAACAATGGAAAAGAATACTTATAGTAGTTCATAACCCTCTCTCTTATTTGTGCCTCTTCTAGTTCCAAAACCTCCATGACTTTAACTTGACCTTAATGATTCTTATTTTAAAGAAAGAAAACTAATCATGTATTTGATTATAAATGTCATTATCTTTTTTGTTCAAAATAGTTCTGGTATCTCATGTCTTCTTATACCAGGATGTTTGGCTAGAGTTTGTTTGCTGCTCATTTTTTTCAACAAGGCTTTTAAGAACCCACATAAGAACAGTAAAGTTGGTTGTACAGGTAGCTTGTCTCTAGGTTGGGATCACACACTCACCCAGGTGTGATATGTTTACCAGGAGCACTTTCTGGCCTCAGGACTGCCTTAGTGAATCTCATGTCTCAAAAAGAGATTCTCAGGGTCTTAGCTTTGGGGCAAAGGCCAGAGTCACCTCTTCTCTTTATTTCTTCCTTTGCTGTCTTTGTAATTTACTAGGTTCAGCATCTCTCTCTGAGTGCTATGCTCAGTCTCTTGTGTGAACTGTATCAAATCGGTCTTCTTGGGAATTAGCAGATACCACTCCCACACCATATGCTACACATGAGGAAACAGGCTCCACAAGGTTAAATAAAGTTCGTCAATTGGTGAGTTAAGAAGTCAGAGTCTGAACCCAGGCAATCCAGCCCCAGATCCCCTACCCTTCCAAGAAGAAATGGTATTAGGTTCCAGTGACAAAATATTGTGCACATAAGGTACTGGTCAACTTTCTTCTTTTATCAGTTATAATTACAAGCTGAGAAAGATGAAAACTGATCTGGCACTCATGGCTCCTATTAAAAGTAAGCAATGGCACATGACATCAACCTCAGAAGAGGTCACTATGTGACTGTGATGAATCATGACAAAAGAAAGACAACTCTATAACATGTCTGAACGTGGAAAAGCATACAAACCTTCTGCAAACCACAACAGTGACCAAATACCCCCAAACTTTGGCTACTAGGAGTGACTGTTTCTGCTTTATCAATGACAGCATGAGTCTCTCACTCTAGTCATCCTTCCTTTTAAATAAAGATTAATTTTAAGATACACAACCACACAATGACCCCTATTTTGCAGACAACATCCAACTAAGGGCAAAGCTCTGCTTCCTTAAACCCTCCCCCAAGCCACTGACCCAGGTCTGTAGGCTTTAAGACCCTTCTGACATCTTCCTAAGGGGCTCCATGTTTCCCCAAGGTGCAGCCCAGGAATTTGGAATTCATTTCAAGGGCAACAGGAATAGTAAATAATCACATATTTTAGAATACTGGAGTGACATGACCAAATTGTGTTTTAGAGACTTGAACCTAAATAAAAACATGTGAGGTGATCAAGAGAAGAGGTCAATGGCAAAGATAGCAGCCACTGTGGGTGACCAAGGAACAGAGACACAGACCCCAATTCAAGTGGCATGTGACAAATGCCAACATAAGAGTGGGGCCAGTGGGAATAAAATGAGTTAACATTAACCAGAATATCTGCAGGAAGAACTGTAGTGAGTGGAAATTTTGATATGATCTTAAGAAGCAACATGATTTAACATTCAATAGTCAGGGAGTTCCTCAGACCAAATTTCTCATAAGCTGTTCAGTCTCATTCTGAACAAAATAGATATGGGATTTTTATATCTATAAGTTTGCTTCATTAGCATAAGTTACAAAGTTATGAATAGGATGACTTTCTATTCACCTTGCTTAAATTATAAATGTCAAGGTTGGATTTAAGCCTACCATATGGATAAGGGAGTGATTCAGCCCTTAAGTGTCTTTCAGAAGTTCCCACAAAGGGCATTAGAAGTTCTGTGAGCATATTAGAAAGCAAACTTGGGGCCAAAGTGTGCACATTCAGCAGACCTGTCTGGATTCTCAGCTCTAAGAAACTAAAATAGATGAAGATGTGCCTCCGAGGAACTAAGCACACAATTATTCAAATGGAAGTAAAAGAGATACATGGTTGTGATAGCAGAAATGAAGAAAACTTCCCAATAAGAGCTGAGCTGGAGGTGGGGCATGGCAGTTCAGGAATATGAAGTTCCTGTTTGGAAATGAGCTTTTCCAACTGAGGTTTTAAGAACTGAACCCTCTGTCTCCTAGAAACAAGGCTGGAAACTGTACCGAGGAGAAGAGAATAGCTAAGAGGTCATGAAAGCCCATCCATCCTCCAGTAAGATTAATAATGATACTAACCCACTGTTGAGCCTAGGAAGAGGACTATGTTCCTATGTGATGACTGGAGAAGAAAATCTTATTTCCTCAAACTTTCTTTTTGCCTACTGTAGGCAAAATTTAGATCTTGGTTGGAAGAAACAGAAGTCGACTTTGGCCAGTCTTTCTCTCTGAGCTGACCTACCCTCTCCAATATTCTCATCGCAGGTGCCCGCCTCTGTTGATGGTGCTTCTCAGCCCACCCTACCCTGATATTACTGACCTTCAAAGTATACCACACCCCTAAATTACCTATTTTACCCAATTCCCAAAATCTCAAGACCTGATTTGACTGCATCACTTACTATCTCTGACTTTGGAAAAATTTAATTACCCAAACCTCCACCTATAAAATAGGGATGATACACCCCTAGTGGGGTTGATCTGAAAATTAAATGAAAAAAAGTCTATATGACTAATGCTGAGCCTGACACTCTGCGGGCTCTCAGTTAGGTACCAGCTTCTTATTACTTGGATTTAAAAGAGCCAAGC
Source organism: Glaucomys volans (assembly GCA_020662805.1). Lineage (NCBI taxonomy): Eukaryota > Metazoa > Chordata > Mammalia > Rodentia > Sciuridae > Glaucomys > Glaucomys volans. The sequence goes on along the minus strand of JAJEJO010002394.1, from coordinate 243,878 downwards.
ACTTTATACTTTTAAATTACATAAACGTAGAATCTCTTATGTTAAATGTCTATTAGATATGAAATATAATTTTAAGTTCTTAAAACAGTCAACCCTAATTCCTCCAGAAAATTTTTAAAAGAATACCATTTTCCCTAACACCTGTATGTAAATTGCATCTATACAACCTTACATCCTACCCTAGTCCCATTGCTCGTTAAATAGGCTCAAAATCCAAACCCATCTAACATGCATCCAAAAGCACACAATTACAAAGATTACCACAACCCTACAAACAAATTACCATTTAAAATCTAAATGCTGGGATCTACCTTATCCAATGTTTGAAATAACCAAGGTCACAACATCCTCTCTTTGATATTAATAAAAAGGTTTATTAACTGTTACTTCAGATTTTTGCATCTAGCAGTAATACTAATAGGGAAGACCATCCTGAAAAACATCACAAAGTAGTAAGTAGGTACACAGACCAAAAATAAGGGTGAGAACTGTACCAAGGTTAAATGCCCATTTCTACCTTCTGCTTTCAGGCTCAAGAATCCTAGAACCAATTCTGAATTGTGATATCGGAATCTGTCCCCCGTCGGAGTGGCAGACTTAATGCATCATTAATCTGGTCTGCTCTCAGCCGCCAATTGAATAGTCACAGTCATTCGATTTTTAAGGAAAAGACAGTGCTGCAGAAGTACATTCCAGAGGTCTTTTCATAAAAACCATCCTGTGTGCTCCATCTGCATGTGCAATCTGCTTGTGTATTTTCAGCCAGCTTGCATGGGCAGATTAATGTGTACAATTAGAAAGCAACCTCACAGGCATTCAATAAACTGCCTTCATTATTACACTCAGGAGAGTCCCTTTGGATGTCAATAAAAGCCTAGTTTTCTGCCTGTTAGCTAAATAATTGACAACACTAAAAATAATCAGAAGCAAATGAACAGAGTCAGGAACAAGGTGTGAAGAAAGAGCACATTAAGATTCTCCTGGTGGTGCCCCAGGTGGCCATCATGTGTTTTTTTCTCCAGCAACTTGGATTTACAGTCTGCTCAAGTCCATGGTTGCCTTCTCTACAGAAAAAAAAAAAAACCACATCGTTCCTGGTCTGCTGTTTGAACCACACATCACAGCATGCTGCAACTAGCAGGGTATTGACTCGTTTGAAAGAATTTCTTATTTGGGTTTCTATTTTGTGTTTCTTCATTTGACAGCTTCAGGAGAATCTAAGTTGGGGGGTAGAGGGCAGGCAGTCTGGTTGGTCTGGTGAAATCCTCGTGCTGTTAAAATTCTAACAGCTTTCCTAGACATTTTTTTCCACCATAAACTGGTTCTAAGAAAGTGTGCCAAAGACCTGTTATAGGGAGGATTCACCTTTTCTAAGAAGTCCCTTTCATATTTCCAGCTATGGAGTGGTCATTCTTTTCATGAGCTATTGGTCTTTTAATTTCAAAAGTAATTCAAAACACAATGCTCTTAAAAGAAAAAAATCTCACACATATATACTTCTTCTTGTGTTTCTCAATAGGCTTTAAAAATCAATTTGAGATACTTCTCATTTTTAGCCAACTTCTCTTCTTCCTGGTTAACTGGGACTTTCACGATAAGCAGAAGAAAGAGCAAGAGTGAAATGTGCATGTAATTGAATTCAATTCCACTGATAGTGCGGGAGGTGGCTAAGGGCAAAACTTTTTTTCTTCTTTACAGAAAAAAAAAAGGCGGTTGATCTTTAGTATTTAGTAAAACACAAGCTCAAAAAACTGGTAGACCATGAAAGAAAGGAGGCTGGGTTGCACAACCCCCAATATTTGAAAATTCCAGGAATCTTTCACCCTTTACCTTGCCCCAATTCAAACTCTCCAGACAGAGAGGACTCATTCAACTTCCCAGTCCTCTACTTAAGACCCCACACTGGTAAGCAGGTTTTCCCTGTTCCAATGCAAAACGAATTTGGTATAATAGAAAATTACATTAGTATATGACCACCAGTTGGGAGTTTTGACAATAACTGCTAAATGATTGCAATTACTGATTGGACAAAATACAATGAATGGTATAACAGTCCACAGTCTATTGGGTAAATCCCTAATTAGTTTAGATTCTGCTTCAAACACTGCCATCCTGGCATCAGGATATTGAAACTCAACATAATCAGAAGCACACTGGATCACCAAAGAAACAGGCCCTCCAAGTTACTTATAGTGGTGAATTCTTCAAATTTAGTAGTTTTAATGACTCCTACAGCACACTCTGATGAATATAGATGGCTCTAATCTTAGATCATCACATGATGACAGAGTTCAACTACATAATATTAACAGCCATTAATTCAATGCCAGGTGTTTGAAAAGTTATCTCATCTGGAATTTAAAAGCTAAATGAATGATATGCCTATAAAGGCACAAAGTTCTGAAAACATAAACTTACTATTGGTGATGCTCTCTGAATGCTTCTTTTCTGAGTTTTTCTTGAAGTTGCTTTTTCTCCTCTAGCTTATTGCTCTGGAATTGCAAAAATCAAAATGTAATCTATTAAAGAAGATTTAGGTAGAATTATGTTGAAATTATTCAAGGTCCAAAATCCTTAGATCCCAGTGGCCCAACAGTCTAATGTGGTCTACTCTCTTTCCCTTCTAGAGGTTCCAAGATTATCCCCTCCCAGAACCCACGGCCACTACGCTGAAAGTAAGGAGCCCCAAGTTCTTTCCACAGCTCCCCTCTCCCAACTTGACTGGTATAATCACAAAATCATCATTGCACATTTTTATTTTAGTTCAAATGATAGCAACATTTTTAAGCAGTGTTTTCAAAATGTTCTAATGAAAACAAAATTTCCATACCAAGTATGTTAACTTAACATGATAATAAATAGTTAAGTAGTTCATACAAAATTTATGTATACACCCACATCCTACTAAAGCATTCAGGAAAAGATTTTCAATAAGCCACCCCAACTCCCTTCTGACTTAGAATCAAATACTTAAAGCTGTTGAGAGACTGAATAGAACATGTCCTTAAAAAGTCATCCACTTGAATAGAAAAGAGGTCTTTTATTTTTTTAATTAGCTGTTTAGAGAGCCTAGAGAGAAAAGGACTTCATATTTGATATTACTGCCACCATGGCTCTGGCATATTTTAATCCAATTTAAATAACCCAGCACATTTGCTTTTTTGCTCACCATGACATGACTGTCATTTTTTTAACCTTGCCTAAGAAAAATAAGTAAAATTCTTAGACCACAAATTTAATAGAGACTTGGAACAAGTTTACAACATAGGAGAAATGTGAAGTTTTACAGGAATCCAAGAGAGCAAGCAGCTGGGTTTAATAAAATAAATAAATAAATAAATTGGATTTGCCCAGAGGAAGGCCTGTGAAAGGAGAATAATGGAAATCAACACTCTTAAACTCTAAGTTTGACTCCACCTTTCAAAGAGGGGAAAAACTGTTCATTTGTCCATTTCCATGAAGGTCTTCATTCACACAGGACTATGGCATCTTTGACAGGCAAAATGAGAATGGCTTTAGTTTTAGGAAAAAACTCTAGGAAATTTACCAGAGTCAAAGGAAAGCAATTATAAGCAATTGGATTGTTAATGAAACAATAACTAATGGAGAATTATAAAACCGACTAAATATGATTCCAATCTCGATAAAGTCCTGAATCATGAAACTAAAAGCACTCGCTTATGACAAGCTCCCTGCATCCCCTAAAGGAAATAATTGAAAGTGTGAAGGACAGCAAGCAAGCAGTAGGAGCTGACGAAACCAACGTAAGGCACCACCTTTGAGAATAATGAGAAAGTCAGACAAGTGTCTAGAGACAAAGGCTGGGGTTCCTTTACTAAGGTCAGGAATTAAGAAAATTGGTTCTATTCCCTTCATAAGATTCCAACTCACAAAACAGTTGGATGGTAGCTAAATTTTATCCAATGAAAGTCTGTCTATCCCTCACCAGAAGAAAAAGATTTTGCAAAATCCTGGAGTATTTGAGAATTTGTATTCAGTACCTACCAATGTAGGCACTGATTTTACTATACTAATCCAAATACTTAGATTTAGTCAGATTGTTTATTTCTTTCCATTTAAGGACTCACCCAAACATACTTATACACATATACAAATGCAAAATAACGTATTTCAGAGCATGAGATCCAAATGAAGAAAAGATGGAATCATGTTTTCTCTAGTCCGCCATCACTGAGTGAACTTAAGCAAATCATTTAATGTCACTGAATCTCATTTATTCAACAAACATTTATCTAATGCCTGTTATATGCTTCAAGCTGTTAGATGCTTGTAATGCAGCTATAAAATAGCCATGACTACCCTGGGAATTTTGAAGTCTAGCTCAGGATATAGACAAGAAAGCAATGAGGGAAGTATGTTAAGTAAATTAGGGAAAGCAATTTGAAAGTGAAGGAATATGAACACACAGAAAAAGCACAAAAGCAGATGGTCAGGAAATACTCTCAATGGTTCCATGTTCATTCAGTGCCTACTAAGTGGCAGGCTCCATCCTGGACACAAGAGCCAAGAACAACATTCAAAATGTGGCTTCTAAGCTCAGGTTCACGAATGAACTGTACCTTAGGAGAATGTCTTTTTTATGGAGAGCATACTCAGAGCTTTCTTCAGATTTTCCGAAGTGTTGTTGGCCAAATTAAAGGACAAAACTCATGGGTGAAAGGACAGATAAAAATGATAGGTAGAAGCCAGGTGCAGCAGCACAGACCTGGGAGACTGAGGCAGGAGGATCTCGAGTTCAAAGCCAGCCTCAGCAAAAACAAGGCACTAAATTCAGTGAGACCATGTCTCGAAATAAAATACAAAATAGGGCTGGGGATGTGGCTCAGTGGTTGAGTGCCCCTGAGTTCAATCCCTGGTACCCACCCCCCAAAAAAAATTCATAGGTAGAGACCAAGCTTAAATAAGCAAGAGTTTTCCAAGAGTGGGAGAAAGACGGGTATAATCATGCACTTCATTGTACACCCATGGTCCACTACTCAAGGGGGTTCCAACAGAGAGGTCATAAAGGTGAAAAGAAAGCCAGCATTTAGCTCATCAGCTTTTGCTCCCCAGCACGTGGCTGCTTCAACACAAAGGAGGTGTCTTTCTCTTCTCACAAAGGTACCATCTATCACTGATCTGAGCAACCACAAAAATGACTGCCTAGATTGAAGAATCAGTTTTTTATTTGCACAAAGGCAATGATGGGTCAGTAATGTTCCTAATAAGAAAAGAGCAAACCCAGAATATACAGTGTCTTCAACACAACAGAGAATATGCCAGTTCAGGGAATTCCAAGAAGCTCAAGGATAAACTGAAAAGTGTTTGTGAAGAGATGGGTGGAAGATAAGGCTGGAAAAGTAAGAAGGGGCAAATGATAAAGGAATTTATATGTTAAACAAAGGAGTCTCGACTTCACCAAAGGCAGTGGTAAACCATTAAATTATTGTAAGCAGGACAGTAAGCCACTCATTCAGGAAGCAAGGTGGAGGATAAGCTGTAGAAAGGGCTACAAATGTAAGAGACCCATCAATGGTCCTCATCACAATCCAAGTCAGAAATTATGAGAGACCCCAATTAGGGTAGCAGGGATAGAGAAGATAAAAACAGAGTTGAGAAAAATGGAGGGGACAGAAATAACAGGTATTGATGTAAGTGGGATGAGTAAGAAAAGGGGAAGACAATCATGCAGAGAATCAACATGAAGGCATGAGTTCAATTTGAACCCATGGAATCTGAGGAATCGATGTGAACATCTAGGTAGAAATACCAAGTATGTACTATAATATATAGTTCTGAGATTCAGATATATGTTCTGGCCTGAAGATATGAACCTCAGAAACCATCAGCATGAGCAATGGCTAAATCCTTAAATGTGGGAGCTTTCACCTAAGGATAATAGATTATAGGCACAGAGATAGCAGAGACCAATGGAGATATCAGATACCAATGATGGAGCTGGTGGAACATCCATAGAGCAAAAACAAGTGGAGGAAAAGGATCCAGAAAAAATATAGAGTAGTAGTATAGAGGGGACAAAGAATTTAATAATTAATAGCTAAGAATTGTTAAGAGTCTCCATTGGATTTTTCAATTAAGAACACCATTGGTGATCTTGGCTACATCTATATTAGAAACAGAAGCCAAATTCAGCCCACTAAGGAACAAATAAAGAAGTCAGAGAAGTTGAGTTCCTAAGCCAGCTAAGGATAACATCAACCTAGAGAACACTTTCCTAAAACAGAGATTCCTTGGTTCCAGTGATTGTGAAAGAGTGAGTCTACAAATTGACATTTGGAAAACCAAATTTGGTGGTAGAGAAGTCTTTTAAGAAATGACCCATGGCGTTTGGGACACAGAAGTTGAGAGTGGATTAGAATAGAGAGATGCTATGTGTTTAGATTTGAGAGACTTGAGTATAACTACATACTGAGAGAGGAAAAACAGAAAAGAAAAAGGAGAAAAAGGGTTCAACGACGAGATGCAAGATCCCTGAGGAGATGGGAGGAAAGATGAGATGGTGAACACAGGTGGAAGAATCCATCACAGCAACAAGGAAAGGCACTTTCTGAAAATGGAAATGGGGATAAAAGCAGCAAAGAGTAAGGGAACAGAAAAAAAAAAAAAAACAAACCCTAAAGGCCTGATGGTCTTTATTTCCTATGAAGTGGCTGATGAAGCCATATGCTGAAAATAAAAAGGGAAGAAAAGAAGGTAAAATGAGCAAAGGTCTTGGTAATCAAGGCTGGGCCTAGAACACAAAAGAAGAAATGCTAGACATTGGACATTGTTAAACACCAAACTGAGGAAGCCCAGAAATCTGGTGTTGCCAAAAAAGGCTGTGTGGGTTTTCTCTCCAGCAACCCCATTCATGTGGATTTAACAGATATGAAGAAATCGAGCCAGGCCTGGTGATGCACTCCAGTAATCCAGCTACTGGGGAGGCTACAGCAGGACAATCATAAATTTGAGACCACCCTAGGTGACTTAGACCCTAGCTCAAAGTAAAATAAAATTTTTGAAAGACTGTGGATTTAACTTACAGGAAGAGTGCTTAGCTACCATGCATGAGACCCTGGGTCCAATCCCTAGTACTGTAAAAAAAAATAATTGAACCCAACCAATTCATGTGCTAAATAAAAATTATCTTCTTTATGCCTTCCTTCTAAGAGGTCAACGTACTAGTCAAATGAGATAGTGTTAAAGCACTTCTTTACATTTATAATTAGGTTAAGGCACATTATTAAGTGCTAAGTGCTCAGCATTGTAATAAGAGCTTTGTATATTTTGCATCTTTTAACTCTGCCATACCATTATTACTATACCCATGTCACAAACAAGGAAAGTGAAACTCAGAGAAGCTAGCAGGCTGTACTCTTAGTACCACATCTGCATTTGAGAGTTCCTATTTCATCCTTATGGATTTAATGCATTTTGACAACCAAGGTTTAATGCCCCCACCAATTCACCCACCAAGAACAACCACAGAATGTAGGAACCATATTTCTTGATAATGGTTGTGTTCTTTGAGTTTTTAGAAATGAAAACATTTCCCAGGTTATACAAACAATGTCGAAATGATTTTCTTAGTGTTGAGTTTACCCCTAGACTTGTTCTTTTTTTTTTTTTCTTTTTAGAACCAGGGATTGAACTCAGGGACACTCGGCCACTGAGCCATATCCCCAGCCCTATTTTGTGTTTTATTTAGAGACAGGGTCTCACTAAGTTGCTTAGGGCCTCGCTAAGTTGCTGAGGCTGGCTTTGAACTCACGATCCTTCTGCCTCAGCCTCCCAAGTGCTGGGATTACAGGCGTGCGCCACCACGCCCAGCTCCTAGACTTGTTCTTAATCCATTAGCCCTTGCTACTACTTGCTTCCTGGAAATAAGAAAGCAACATATATGATTTCCTAAAAATACATATGTGTGTGCACCTTTGCATCGAATATGCATAACTGCTATTCTGCTCATTAGTTTTAATACTATACAGTGAGGTAGAAACTAGCAATTTTTCTCAGTGTCTATATAAAGCACAGTGACTTCCAGTGTTCCAAATGACTTTGGCAGCCATAGCTCTGGGGGAGAGCAAGAAAAGCCTTTGGATGCCATTCAAATCTCTAGCTGGTTTCTTATACTTTCTGAGGTTATGCTACCCCAAGAGGATGAGAGAATCAAATAGGAATATTTGGAAATGACATAGCACTGTATTATATTATTTAACGTAAGGAGATAGAAAGCAGAATAAGGTAAATCCAGGAGGTGGGGAAGGTCTTTGATATGGAGGTGAAGGTTTTCATTTTTTAGGTTTGTAATATTATGAAAGCCTAGAAAAATCAAATTATTACTGAATTCATTGATGTGATTAGGAGGGGAAACTATAGTGGAGGTTTACTCCCACAGCACTAAATTTGGATGAAAGCTTGCTGTGAGAATTTGCAAAAAGCTGTCTACTTATGGGCAAGATCCACTGGCAAAGAAAATACCTGCTTCTGGTACACTGCCTTCATTTTTAATGACTTTCTTTTACTCTGCCCTAATATTTTAGAAACATTGTCTCTTCTTTATAGATTTATAGGAAGAGACATTTATACATAATTATAAAACCACATGAGTTGTATTAGTTTCCTATGGTTCTTATGTTAAAAAAATCTTAACACAATCTTAAGAGTTTAAACAACACAGAAGTATTATCTAACATTTCTGGAGGTCAGTCACCCAAAATGAGTCTCACTAGGCTAAAATTAAGGTGCATTCCTTCTAGTTACTCCAGGAAAAATTGGTTTTCTCCTCCTCTACAGGCCTCCCACAGTCCTTTCCAATGAACCCTTCCACCTTCAAAGCCAGCAATGTGTAGACTGGATATTTCTCAGACTGTCATTTCTCTTTTCTGCCTTCCTCATCCAACTTCAAGGACTCTTGTGACAACATCAGTCCTACCAGGATGCTGCAGGAAATTCTCCCTCTATTATTTCAGTTGATTAGCAACCTTAATTCCATCTATGAACTTAATTCCTCTTTGCCATGTAATGTAACATATTCCTATGTTCCAGGGGTTAGAATTTGAACATGTTGAGAAGGGGGCATTATTCTGCCTGCCACATGAATTATAATCTATTTCTGAATCAATAAGTATTGGGCACAATATGCCAGGTACTTCATAAAATCATTGCCCTCCCTAGCTCTCTGAGGCTTTGGAAAACATGATGGGAGAATAAGAGAACATTGCTTTCCTTTAGTGTGGAGCATTTTGTGCTGGTCAACACTTCACAACCAGGTCTAGAAGAAACAAAAAGGGCAGGTTGATTTGTAGCATGTGCTCATTGCTGTAGTGTAAATATTCCCACCACAGTCAATTTCCAGCTACCATGAGGACAACTAACTCATGAAAATCTTGAAAATGTAACAATCCATTTTCAAGAACCAGTCTGAGAGGCTCTAGTACACTACCAGAAGTATACAATGCCATCAACATCCTCTAGTCTAGGGAATGCACATGTAAGCAAAGCATCCCAGGGTCCTCTCCAAATGTCCCCCTCACCCATAGAATTAGCTCTCCCATTGATACGACTGAATAAAAGCTAACTGCCTTTCACAGCCTCCGGTTCATTAAGGATCAAAGGACAGTCACAAATGCAAGATTCAGTTCACTCTCACCTCACTATTACACACAGCTGGAGACCCATCAGAAGGAGATCCAATGTCCCCTTGTGATCCCTCCTGAGAGAAAGGTAAAACTGAAGGGCAAGATGATAGGGAGGTCAAGATCAGAGACGGAGCTAGAGGCCTCAGGATTCCCAGGAGCCACCATTCTGCCTGGGGAGGAGGACAGTGCTCTGCAGCCTGGTGTCCATGTGCATAATTGTCGTGCGCTTTAAAGGATGAGTGCTCCATAAGCGTAGTCATCACCACTTCCCTTGGCCATTGTCACACTGGCAATGGGAAATATGCCACTTCTGGATGGCTAATGTCTACTTTTCGACCTGACACCAGCTACTAAAATAGGTTTGTGCTTCATATGAAAAACATCTGTGGCTTGATAATCAGGTTTAAATTTTGACCAATATGCAATCCTTAAAAGATAAAAGAAAAGGAAGGAAGAAAAGAAAGACAAGCAGACAACAGGAAAAGGAATTGTGTTTCCCGAACATATACTTGCAGAAGGTGTCACATATGGTTGGCATCATGTGTCACTCCCTGCCCCCAAAACTCCAACACTTAGCTTAAAACCTACTGCAGCTTAAGACCTTGTAGAGAATGGGGGCAGGAGGAAGGGGTGGAGATGGGACAACGCTGCATTCTTCCTTCTTCTCTAGCAGATCAAGCTTTTCTTCTTCTCTTTTTGTGTTTGGGGCAGGGGGCAGCTTATAGCATAGCCTCCCACATGTTAGCAAAGTGCTCTCCTGAGCTACACGCCACTATCACCCGTCACAGATGAACATTTTTAAGAGATTTCCCCAAAATTCAGAAATTATATCAGCTAAAACATTGCTTTGAGGTTTAGAATAGATCACATAACTAATACTGAAATATAAATGCATTTTCCCTCCCTCTCCCTCTCGGAAGTACTGGGATGGGATTGACTCCACGGCCTTGCACTTACTAGGTAAGCACTCTGTCACTGAGTTATATCCCCAGCCTTTTTATTTATTTTTTTTTAAATTTTGAGACAGGGTCTTGCTAAGTGGCCCAGGCTGGTCTTGAACTTGTGAACCTCCTGCCTCAGCCCTCCAAGTAGCTGAGATTACAGGTGTGCATCACCACCGCTGTCCAAAATGCTTTTCTTGAACAGAAAGAGAGACATGCCACCTCCATCACATTCACCCTGGAAAACTCAGCATTTGGATACAATTATGAGAGTGTACCATTGATTGCCACTGTTGCTAGCTGCTCTGCCTTCTGGCCAAATAGACAGTCAATAGCTTGGTCACTCACCTTAGAGGTGAGACAGTGTGGTGATTCAGAATCCACGCACTGGGGCCAGTCTGCCTGGGTATGGATCCTAGTTCTTCTAATTACTGACTGCAGCCCATGGGCAGCATATCTTCCCTCTCTTTGTCAGTTCCTCATTTGCAAAATTGGATAATATCTATCTCATCCGATTACTGTAAGGATTAAATGAGTTAATATATGGACAGTGTCTAGAAGAGAACCTGGCCCAAAGCCCTCAGTGAATGCTAGCTAATCATCCTCTCCGCCTTCTTACCTTCTCTCTTTGAATTGCCTTCATTTTTTGGAGCTCAGCTTCTTCAGCTTCCTTCCTGATTCTTACAGATTCTTGTCTTTTTAGCTAAATTGTATTGAGATTACAGAGGACACACACACACACACAAAAAAAGAACAGTTAAACATTTTTCATTCTGAACCTCTGGAACTCAAAATTATGATGAAAGGCAAATTACAGTATTGTTTTGCTCTTCCTCACCATGATTATAGGTTGTTCCTTCAAGCTACTTAGATCACAGAGAATGGCCAGGCTACATCTCCTGCCTGTAAAATTGGTGTGTTTCTTCTTTGGGATGTGTGTTGTGTATGTGTCTCCATCTATCTTTATCTCTCTTTCCATAACTGTGTGTGTGTGGAGAGGCGAAGGGCAGATAATGTGTCCTGATGATAAAATGCATAGTGTTCATTGTAGAAATCACTGGGTATCTTAAATATTTCTTTGAACCATTTCCATGACAGATTTGGGATAAAGAAAACCATGTTTTTGGAACTAAAACATTGAAAACACTGTAGACTTAAACTATAGTGAATACATATTTTAACTAGAAAAAAAAATCCCCTTGATTAAAGGTCATGCTGATACATATATGGCTTGAATAAGAATTCTAGAAGGTTTTCTTTAGTTCTCACTTCCTGGCTTTTTTGATTTTTGAGAGCTGCCTTTTGCAGTTGGCTTAAGTTTTTATGCTTTTGGTAAAGTTACTGTGTTATTTCATGGTTACTTGAAAGTGCTAGTAGTTAAATTCCTTGCCAAAATTAAACAAAAAGAGATGGATTCTGACCTTTTGCTGGTATTTATTTTGCATCAGTTGGAGTTGTTGTTTCTGCCTGACTTCAGACTCCGACCGGCTTCCCCCTAACGGGGGAAAGAGCGATGAAGGTAAAACATGAATATTAAGCTGAAATGTCAGCCATCAAGGACTAATTAATACAGGAGCAGTCTACAACATGAGTTGCTTTAACATTTTCATACCCCCAGAAAAAAAGAACGTTACCAGTTATCTTAATAAGACCTTAAAGAATGGTAATTCCTTAGAAGAAAAGCAACTGGACAGAGAGGTGAGGCCATATTTTCAATTGGACAATCCTACTAAAAATGTTCAATTAGTAGGTAAAGTTTTCACTTAGAATAAAATCATAACTGAAGTGCCATGCTAAACAATAAGAAATACTGCCTATTCTGGAAATTCTAGAACATTCTTCCTGCTTGAGTGCAACCAATAAAAATAATGACCAAGGATGCTTCCACTACTTTTCTTGTTTTACCTCTATTGACCTACGTTCAAGTAGAGAAACTCAAGAACCCCTCAGGGCTGTTGTCACTAGGTAAGTATGTAGTCTTTATAACTTGTTCTTTCAAACTATAATGGAAATATCTCGCAAGTAACTAACTCTCAATCCATACTATTTATTGTTCTTTCTTTAGATACTCAAGGAAAAAACCACAGTTTCTTTATCCATTCATCCATAAAGAATAATAATATTACAGCATTTGCAGATAAATGGATGGAATTGGAGACTATCATGCTAAGTGAAATAAGCCCAAAAACCCAAGGCTGAATGTTTTCCCTGATAAGTGGATGATGATATATAATGGGGGAGGTGGAGTTGGGGGTGAGAGAAGAATGGAGGAACTTTAGATTACAAAGAGGGAAATGAGAGGGGGCCGTATGAAAAATGGTGGGATGAGACAGACATTACCCTATGTACATGTATGATTACATGAATGGTATGAATCTACATCATGCACAACCATAGAAACAGAAAGATGGACCCCATTTGTGTACAGTGAATCAAAATGCAGTCTGTAGAAATTTTAAAAAAAAAGGAAAAAAACCCACATGGATATCAGATTATTGGCTTGCTCTCTCTAAGCCAAAAATGATTGGGAACCAGAAATCTTCACAGTAATATATCATCCAAGAACTGTCATTTAGGGATTTCTCAGTGTTTATGCAGGCTAGTTGTACATATCAGAAAGATTTCTTTGAAGTAATTCTCTGGTGCTTTGGTCACTAAAAGTGTCAGTTCTTGAAAGATTCACTATTCCAAAAGATACATTAAAATAATTACATTCATGACAGTTTTTATAATTGAACTGATGAAGATACCACAGACAGATTTCTTCTGAGTTTCAAAAAGTATACAAGGCCTATTTGACTTGGGCCCTTCAATCACTCTTGTGGGCAATGGAAAAGAACCAGAGAGCAATGTTGAAGCTTTTTATCTATTGTTCCAAGAACTTTTGGTAGCTCCTACAATTTCAATATTTTAAGTGGTAGAGAAATGGGGAAGGAGTTGAGAATTAGAAACAAAAATGGAGAAAAACCAAATATCTAAGTACTTACAGATTCTGTTCAAACCCATCTTTAAAACATTCTAGAATCTTCTGCCCCCAGCCTCCCCCCGACACACACCTATTTCTAGATACTTTATACAACCAAAAGTTAAAAATGAGAATCTTGATCATTTTTTCTGCTAAGACTGCAAGATAATAGGTACCAACTGCTCCAAATTCCAAAAGGAGGTGCCCAGCCCCCAAGGAAAGATCTGCAAGAGGTCACTGAAAACCAGTTTGGAGAAGCTTCACTGGCAGCTACTTTCGGCCTAAAAAGAGGCTGGATAGGTGACAGGGAGATAGAAATCTGAGGAACAATGTCTTTCTTAATCCCATCTCCTCTATTTGTTGTTGAGAAAGGAAAAATCTTCACATCAAGGTAAGCAGAGATTTAATGAAAATCACTTAGAAACCTCAACCTGCATGCCTAGGTTTTAGAAAAAAATAAAATAAAATGCCTAGAAAAGTCAGAAACCTAAAGACACAAGGCTGCTGTCACTGGCTACTCACATGGGTCCTCAAGAAGAGGTGGTTAGATCACAAATGGCCTGAATCTACAGAATGCATGGGAAGAAAGTATGAGCAATGTGGCCTGTACTTCCGATGTGGGCCTCAGGAGAGAAAAGGTCAGTCCAAAGCCATCTCAAAGGGACTTTCCTATAAACATCCCCTAGAAAACAAGGGGCCTAAAAAGAGTTTAACAAAGTCCAACAGTGAGGCCAAGCACTGCCAGTATATGGTCCCTTGTCAGGAAAATCAGGTGAGAGGTGGGTGGCAGGGAAGAAGGGATGCTGAAGAAGTTAAAGAGCAAGAGGGAGAATAACAGTCCTCACGCACCTAGGCTCAGTACACTACCTCACCTCTTTCATCTTCCCCTCCAGACTTGGCCCTAGAGGAGTGAGAATCTAGGAACAGAGCATTCAATAGAGAAAAATTCAGCAATACCACCCTACTCAGGCCTGGCCAGAGGCTGGGGGTGGGGGTGGGGGATGCTCCTCCATTAGTAAAAGAATTAGGCCTAGGACTGGAAGTTCAGTGGTAAGGCACTCACCTTGCAGGCATGAAGCCCTGGGTTCGATCCTCAGTGCCAGATAAAGACAAAAAGAAAAAGGAAAAGAAAAAAAAGAAAAAGAAAGGAGTATGCATTAATTACTAAAAGGAGACTCACACCCAGAACTAGCTTGTTAACTCTTTGAGGAAGACCAAAAAGATCCAATTTCTCACTCCATCCAAAGGACATGCATGGGAAAGGCTAGGCTCATCCCACACAGCTGGCTGAAGGGGACAGGTTAGGGAGGACTATTTTCTGATTATATTCCTCAAGTCTGGCTTATTCAGCATAAAGATGACACTTGAGCTTAACCCTTTTCATGAAAAACAGGGATGATGGTGATTAGACTATTACTTTCACTCATTCAGTGATTTCCAAATTAGTTTGTTTTTACCTAGATCCAAGAAAACAAAAATACTTCTCTAAGATTGTCTGACAGTAAGTGGCCCCTGACTCCAGATGTGTTTGTTAATTGTATCTGCGGAAACCATATTCAGCCCTTTAAGTTCTCAGCTGCTGGTGGTAGAGAAGTGGGAAGAAAGGAAGTGAATGATTCACATTAGGTGGCATCCCCTCTGAATGACCCAAACACCAGCAGAGGCAGCCCAGACAATTCATCACCCTGGCAGCATTGGCTCCAGCAGTCCAAAGGTCTCTATCCATAGAATGAAAGTCCAGGTGACATTTGTCTTTTCACCCACCACTGGGTCTCCAGCTCTCTTTCATCTTGCCTTTGGAACAGACTCCCCCTTCATTTTCTTCACATTAGCATTTAACTGCCATGATTAATATGCTGTGATAGCTTTTCCTCTTATCCTGACTAGTGCTATGACAGGGCATATGCAGCGCCCCAGGTAAGCTTTCTTCAGAGCTGAGCATCTAAGAGGCTCTAAATTATTTGTCAATTAAGCCATCACTTTATTCCCACGTAGCTGGGGCATCATACATTTGCTACTTGCAGAAAACCAGAAACAACCATACACCCACACACTTAATTTGTTCCAGTATTAAATGCATTCCATCCCAAGCATCTGGACCACCAACCAATCTCTACTGCAGAATACACAGGTGCTAGCAGGACCTGTGGGTGGCCCTGCCTCCCACTTCAGGCAACTGGTTTGCTCACTTACCCAGCAGTGTTGGCACCACATACACTGGTTTGGCTCTATTCTGCTCCTTCCACTTCTCCAGGTTGGACAGTTCTTGTGCAGCAACTAAGTAAGTCAGGTGAGAAATACCAGATCATCAATTATTAGGATTTGAAAATTGATCACTTTAAAACATAAGAAGCAATCATCAGATGACAATTAACCACATGCTAGCATTAGTGGACAAGATGTCCAGAAAAAGAAGACACCATCCAGCCCTAACACCTTGGGCTCACTCTGGGGACACTTTCTCTCCAAGTGTCTGCACAGAGAAACAAAACAAAGGAGCATAGTGCATAGTTTTTCCTTCCATTCTGTTGTTTTTTTGTTTTGTTTTGTTTTCCAGTGCTGGGGATTGAACACAGGGCTTTGCACACAGAAGGCAAATGCTCTACCACTGAGCTATACTCCCCAGCCCTTTTTATTTTAAGACAGGATCTAAGTTGCCCAGGCTGGTCTCAAACTTGTGATACTCATGTCCCCGTCTCCCCAGTAGCAGGGATTACAGGCATGTGCCACCATACCCAGGTCCTTCCAGTATTCTTAAAACCCTATGTCAAATTAATTTTAAAGGTTTCCTATAGAAAATGTGTATAAAACTAGAATTCATGTCCATAAAAACTGTTCATGAACAAGTAAACATATTACCAAAGAACTCTGATGCCTATGTTTACTTTATTTTAAATGTTATCCAAGCTCATTGTAACTCAAAGCAGTGAGGGTTTTGCACTGTAGGAGGGCACCCCTGCTCTGGTGCTGGCATTTAGGACCCACTAGGCAGAACCTGCTCCCCAGACTTATTATGCAAATATTCATTTTTCATGATAGTAGGGTGCACCAGGAAACACCAGTTCTACTGCTCCAGTACATGCCCTGGTCTCCAAGTTAGACCAGATAATTACAAATGTCCATTTATAAAATTTTTCAATAGAAAAAAAGAAAAATTCTGAAACATTTCAAAATCCAGATCACACTGAGATTTAAATTCCTGTTAAGTATTTAAATAAAAAACTTGCAAGATGACAGAACTTTTGGGGTTCTGTTGATCAACCACCTGCAGTTCCCATAGTCACTGCAAAGCTGTGATTATCATATGGTATTCTGTCCTAACCCATCCTTGTTCCACACAAGGGACTATTTGTCTGGTGGGGACAGGTGCTTTCTTTTTGTGTCCTTAAGCCTGTTGTTATTCACAAATTAAACTACCTACCAATGAACTACAAAAGGAGAGCATAGCATTTCAATACTAGCATTATAGCATGACTTAAGCATGTCTCAGAACTTTATTGTGAACTGAACAAACTTGAGCTCTCCTCGATACTATTAAGAGATAACTTTAAATGACCTAATTTATATTTACTGTATTTCAGTTAAACATGTTATAGACACAGGCTGGGGTTGTGGCTCAGTAGCAGAGAGTTTGCCTAACGTGTGAGGCACTGGATTCGATTCTCAGCACCATATACAAATGAATAAAATACAGGTTCATTGACAACTAAAAAAATATTTTTTAAAAAAACACTTAGGGGCTGGGGATATAGCTCAGTTGGTAAAGTGTTTGCCTTGCAAGCACAAGGCCCTGGGTTCAATCCCCAGCACCGCAAAAAAACAAAACAAAACAAAACAAAAAACAAAACCACACTTAGTACAAGGAGTACAAAAGTGAGTAAGAGGTAGCCCCTGCCCTTAAGGAGAAGAATCTAGAGAAGAAAATGAAATTGCACAAATAAAAAACAGCCAGGGATAGGCTGGATAGTTACAAAATTATGGAGCACAGAAGCTAAAGCAAAATTCCATTAAGGAGGATGGGATAAAACAAGAATAATAAAGATTATTTCATTACCTATTTGTATTTAATTTGTTTCAAAAGTGTTTGTAGTACCAGTAAATTTTAGCTGCCAACCTATCTATTTTGGGATAAGACTGGTTTATTGGTAATAGACGCAAAGTTGTTTAAGCCCCACAGAAATCCAAGATTTACAATCATACCATGAGTTTTGTTACTAATGAAGAGAAAGAAATTTAGAAGTGTTAACAATAGAATAATTTTAAATATATAATTAAAACTGCTAAAATTAAAAAAGAAAAACCTTGTTGAGATCCAGTGCATCTAAATGAATCAGAAAAGATATATACTTCCAGCCAAAACAAACCAATTGTAAAGAAAATGAGAAGCATTCTGAATGTTAAATTAAATATACATACTCCTCTGTATCTGATGTCTCCGGCTTTCATTTGGTGCAATCATGGTATACGCACCTCTGCTACAATGAAGAGGGAAAAATGGTTATTGGCATGAGAAACTACTAATGCATACAAGCCACCAATGTTCCCTCTAATATATTGTGCTGCTTTAGTCAGCTTTTCATTGCTGTGACTAAAAGATCTGACAAGGACAATTTTAGGGAAGAAAAGTTTATTTGAGGGCTCATGGTTTCAAAGGTCCCCATTTCCAGACAGTATAGGCTCCATTCCTCGGGGCTTGAGGTGAGCCATAACATCATAGTGGAAGAGTGTGGTAGAGGGAAGGGGCTCACATCATGATAGGGAAGCAGAGAGAGACTCCACTCACCAGATACAAATATATATCCCATAGCCACGCCGCCAATGAGTCACTTCCTCTAGCCACACCCCAACTGCCTCCAGTAACCACTCAGTTAATCCCATCAGGGATAAATTCACTGATTTGGTTAAAGTTGTAACCCAATCATTTCTCCTCCAAACCTTCTTGCATTGTCTCTCATGTGAGCTTCGTGGGGGACACCACATCTAAACCATTACACATACTAATGATCATCATCATCAAATGGGAACATGGAAGATAATTTCTTAAGATCTGGTCTGTCCCCCACAGTATTGCACTCTAGTTGTCGGAGTAAGACAAATATACAGAGTCAAATATAGAAACATAAAGCAGTGGATGAAGAGACAAGATCTTGTCTCTTCATCTGCTTCACCACTGGTTCTTGATACCGTCCCTGTAGGGCTCCATTGTTCCTCTAGGTGGCACTGGTGGGTGAATCCCTTTTAGATTGGCATTGTCCTCAAGAATGTTAAGCAAAATAAGCCGAACTCAGAAGGTCAAGGGTTGTATGTTTTCTCTCATATGTGGAAGCTAGAGAGAAAAAAATTAAAAGCAGGGGTTCTCGTGAAAATCACAGGGAGAGCAACAGAGCAGAAGAAAGGGATCCCGGGGAGGGAGGGAGAGAAAAGGGAAATACTAGAGAATGATACTGACCAAATTACATTTTTATACTGGGTGTATGTACAACTATGTAATAACAAATCCCACCTTTATGTATAACAATGCACCAATAAGGAAAAAATAAAAATGAAAAAAATCCAGATTGATATTCTCCTCCACGTGACCCACATTAAGACAACAGAAACAGTGTTGCATTCTTCTTCCCACAAACAGAATACAGTCCATTTGCAATGCAGACAACTTCTCTTGATAACCCATCTGAGTAGCCAACTGACCACCATCTTATGCTTTTAGGCATTGACCTTTATTAAGTCTGAGTCCACTGGGTTCCTCATTCTCCCAAGAATATGAGTTAAACATAATCAGGAGTTCACAGAAGCAAAGAAGGATGTCCAACAGAGGGATCAGGGAAGAATTCATTTAAGCAAATATATTCAACCATGAGGTACCAGAAAGCTGTTAAAATATTGTGAGGCTTGAGAAAGAAACTGGTTGATTGATGTGTGTCCCTGGTCCATGACACAGAGCCTGGCACAAAGTAGCTATGTGATAAATTGTGAGCTGAATTAAAATAAAATGATGGCTCAAATCTAGTCCGTGAGTCTATGCCAAGGGTGGCTCATCCTTGAACTGATGCACATGGTCCCACAAGAGTACAAATACTTCATAAAGCAAAAATTCAGCCCAGCAACAGACCACAGTGTAAGGTTGGTTACAGTTTTAAAGGAAATACTGTGGATAATCACAACCAGCTTATAACTGTAGTTTTTTTTCCCCCCTAAATCCCAGATTCTCTTAGAATTTTCTCTCTTTGACCTGGAATATACAATTTCAAAGGGCAAATTAACAAAGACTGAACAGTAGAGGCCAAAAGTGCTGATTAACAGAAGCCATTTCTTCCTTATCTCATTATTTTCCTAGCTGTGAACCTTCATCCAGCTTCAAACTGGGCTTTAATTTTAAACTTGTAAATGTGAGGTGTGCAACCACCTTTGCATGCAAATGGGGCTGCTGGGTGCCCAATTACCTAATGTATATCAGCAGACTTTGCATGTGTAGCCTAGCATGCGTACAACGTTATGAATACAAAATTAGGATACTGCCACTGGAAATTAATCCCTTATCCATTACATATTCTTTGTTCACCCTAAGAAAGATCTTTTCACTCCTCAATTGGCAGTACTTTATAGGAGCTTGGGAACTGCAATTCTGTGGATAGTACCTGAAAACCTGAATAGGAGGCAATGTTGAGCCATTCCAGAGAGTCTTAAAGCTGAAACATGAGATAGCAGATTTAAATGCCAACCATGAAATTACTGCAAAATCTTCAATGTCTGCTAAGACTGTGGTGTAGAGCTTCCCACTATACCAGGGATTTGCCTATACTGCAGATCAGCAGTTCTTAACCTTTATCATGGATCAGAATCACCCCAAGGGCTTGTTGGCAGGCTTGTTAAAGGGCAGGGTTTCTAATTCAGTAACTCTGGGGCAACTTTCAACAAGATTCATTTCTAACATATTCCAAGCTGATATTCTTGAACTAGGTACCCACACTTGGAGAGTCACTGCTACAGATCAATCAGGCTGTCTGCTAGGGTTCAAATACGGTTTGTCCCCACCAAGATTTCATGATGAGGCGTGGCCCCCAATGCAATGGTGTTGAGAGGTAGTGGGACCTCTAAGAGGTATTGAGAGTCAAGGTAGCACCACCCTTAAAAGGGATTAATGACCATCGCACAGAAGTGGGTTAGATCTCATAGGACTGGATTAGTTGAAAGTATTATCATAAAGCAAAGTCACCCATGTGCTTGGGCTCTTGCACACGCCCTCTTCCCCTTCTACTTCTTCACCATTTTGCGATGCAGCCAGGGGACCTTTGCAAGATGTTAGTGCCAAGCTGTCTGGACTGGACTTTCTAGCCACCAGATTTGTGAGCCAAATAAACCTCTCTTTTAAATACATTACCCACAGGTAATGTATTACCTGTAATCAGATATTCTGTTGCAGGAGCACAAAAGAACTAAGACACCATTTTAGGACATTTTGGCTGAAAGAGAATTCAGAGATTAATAAATCTTTGATAAAGACACAGAGATTAAATCATGTACTAAAGATCACAAGGTTAATTAAGCAATAGGACTGGGACTCAAACCCAGAACTTTTGACATAGACCCATTAACTATTTGCATCTAACTTTTCAATTCAATACAGAAAGCCTAAAATAGGACTTTCCTTGAACTTCAGTCCCTTGATAAACTTCTGAATGAAGCAACACTTAACTGAGCACATATTAGGGATTTAAAATGTTAGGGGCTTTATGGGGAGTGAGAGGAGATAACAAAACTCTTATTCAGGCCACTTTAACATAACTTGTATTTCAGTTAGGAATAATTCAAGAAACCACCAGGGCACCCCACAAGGATATCCAAATAAGTGTTAGAGTGGGATGATATAGGTAGTCAAAAATCAAGGCAGAGGAGATTCAGAGACCCCAAAGGATTGAAAAACTTTAGGGAAGAAGAATACTTGGGAAATAGAAAGTTGAGCCTTCAAGGACAGACTCTGAGATGGCGCAAGTGTTTCCTCACCAGCCGTTTGCCAAGAATGAATTTTCCAAGCCACGGAAATTTTGGGAAAGATTTGGAAACAAACATCAATCTGTGTATAAAAGACTGTATTCTGCAATATCAAATCCAATTAAGTGTATGACCTAGGACATACTAAAATCTTTAGTCTTGGGACTATAGCACACCATCTCTCACCCATGTGTGTAGGACACTGGCAGCCATACACAGTACAGGGACATGAAAAGAGGGGAACAATATCCTAGCCCTGGAATTAGAGGTTTTTAATCAAAAGCAATCTCAGCATAACCCCAACAGTGGTCCTAGGGTAATGCATGTCTTATGTTAAGAGAATTCCTGGGTAACACTCGCAGCAATATTTTATTGACTGAAAGTGCCAAATCCAAAACATTTAAAATATACACAAGAAAGTCATGCCAAGTAATTTAGCTTTTATTCTTCATTCTTGCAGTAAGAAAAGGAGCTTCGGAATAAGGATATGCTTTTTTACTTTTTAATATCATGTGGCAGAATGTAATGCCTGTTAAAAATACTCATCCCTTCTCTTAGTTTTTTCTTGACATGAATATCAAGTATGATTTATTAATGTTTCTGACCAATTAGCTTCCCCCTGCAGCAAAGGCCTTTGCAGTTTTCACCTCCGTGGCATTCCTTTCAACAGGCTGAGTCCTGAGCTGTTGATCTGTACAAGACTAAGCTACCTAGATTTAGCATTCTGCTCATTTTCTGATTAAGCAACATTTAAGCCACTGAAACAAATATATATTTTTGAAAATGAGTTTCCTTAATTATCTCATTGAAATTTAATGAAATGTCTCAATTGGTGAGATTGCTTTCACTTCCCGACAGCACACATCTGTGAGACAGACTAAAGGGGGAACATCTGAAGGACTAGCCCAAGAAAAATAAAAATATCTTTCTGTGCCATAAAGGAAAAAGATATGAAAGACACATTTTCTTCTTGAGGCCTCTCCGGGTTCCATGACCACATCTCATGTGTACATTCTTGCACAATTTTTTTATAACATCTAAATAAGCCCTCTATGTAGAAAAATGTTATGTTGAATTTAGGAAAAGTATCTTGGCTGACTAAAAGTGTTACATAAAGATATCCCCTGGTGTGTACAAACTGCACCAGATGTAATTTAAATTTCTAATTAGGAACAACACTGGTTTGACTGAAAAAGTAATGTAGTTAAAAGTAAAAATTTAGGAAAAAGGTAGAAGACTAAGTTGGAGATAATTTCAAGCAGAATAGTAGATATGTAAAATCTAGGATCCTACCAAAAAAATTGACTTGATGTTTTTCATAGTTCAAGAAAACCTTGTCCTTCGGTATGTATAAACTGAAAAAAAAAAAGGATTTGGGATATCAAGCATTGCATATTTTTCTAGATATGGGATTCCATGTCAGTTTTTGTTACATGATTTTTAATGTAGGAATCTGAAGTTTACAGTTTTTAACCAACACAAGCCAACATTTTTGAGGCATTTAGTTTTCAAAAAGTTCTTTTTCAAACAGACTAAATACCCCCATCCCTATCCCAAAACAAACAAAATTAAGATCAGGCTGAGCAAATAAATCATCCTTGATCCCAAGCCTGTTATATCACCTCTGATCCAGGATTCCACATCTTGGGGGTAAGAGGACTCATGAATCATCTTTGGTCCCAGAACCTGCAGTGCCTAAAATATTGTGTACTTGCATACTCAAGAAGGTGATGTGAAGTTACTTAGTTTTTTCATCAGTATAACTCACAGCCTCTGATAGAGGGTTAAAATAGACACCCAGAGGGTAAAGACAAACAAGCAAGCAAGAGAACATCAGGGCTTTTGTTTCATAGGATGCCTTTATGGAAATCAGAAGAGGGGCAAATGCACACACACAATCTGGGCATCCCCCAACTTAGTAAGTCATCATAAATTGATGCAAATTAGAAATGTGTGCCCTTTCTTTCGGGTGGAAGTAACCCCATAATGGGGCACATAGCTTGATATGTATTTCAGTTCTGCATCTTCACCTTAGCTGGGCAAGTCTGTGTCATTTATCAACCTGGGCAACCATACAGAGTGGACCTGAGTTGTTGTATTTCTGCACTTAAAAACACATCCACATAAATACAGATGAAAAAGAAAGTTAACAAGAAGAATTTGACCTAAAAATACAAAAAAAGTATACAATAAACAATATTACAAATAACCACCATTTTTAAGAGGCCAAAAATCCAGGATAGAAGTAGAAGTGGGAATCAATTGATAGCTATACTTGCAAAATATCTAAAATAGCTTCCTTGATAAAAGTGGCTACATGAAATCATATTTTCAGAGCACAGAGATGTCGGGTCTGGGATTTGATTTGATCCTACTTTCAAGTTAATAAATTGACTCATTACTGTTTCATGGATGCCGGCAGGAGACAAGAGACTCCTAGGTCAGAGATGAAAGACTCATGGCAGAACAAGCAGTAAGATCATCCATTTATGAACATGTTTTCTCTGACCCAAGGTCTAATGGGGGCAACATGATGGATGCCACATACATGCTATGTTTGCACTAATAAATCTCAATATTGAGAAACACTAAGTTTGGGGAACCACCACTTTTAGAGCAGATAGTAAGCGAGCCTGGTCTTTGTCTTGGGGTGAGTGTACCTCATCTCTCAAGGTTGCCAGCTAGATAAACAACCCTAAGGAATAACTCAGGTTAAAGAGTAGTAGGACTTGACACATTCAGCAAAACATTTAAGAATGTAAGAAGCCCAAGAAGGACTGTCTTTCCCAAGAAGAGAATAGTAAGGATTAACATTCTTTTTAAGAATAGCTTAGAGGCGATGGTAGAGTGCTTGCCCACCATGCAGGAAGGTCTGAGGTTTAAGCCCTAATAGTGAAGTGGGGGATGAGGGGGAGCATAGCTTAATGATAAGGAAATTGGCATTTGCATCAAAACCATTTATCAAAGGAGCTACTGTATTCTCTTTTATAATAATAGATTTTGAGGGAGGGTGTTGGGGATTGAAACCAAGAACTACCCACCACTGAGCTTCATCCTCAGTCCTTTTTATTTTTTATTTTGAGACGGGGTCTCACTCAGTTGCCAAGGATGGCCTCAAGCTTGCTATCCTCCTGCCTCAGCCTTCTGAGTAACTGAGATTTCAGGTGTGTGCCACTGTGCCTTGGATTTTTATTAACAGACTTAAAGTTGATTATGTCCATATCTTAATCATTGCTCCTCAAGTTATCTATGATTTAGAGAAAACCAGAAATGCAAGATGAGTGATACATATCTCAAACTGTGCATTAAAAATGAAATTTTTCCCCAGCACCTCAAAAAAAAGAAATTTTTTTTCATTTTAAATTTTCAAAGAAATAGAAAATGCAAAAAACTTTTTTTTGAATACTTAAAAGGCACTCATAATATCACCTCTCAAAGATGACAATTACAGTTTTACTTGGATGAATTTCCAACCAATGTTTTCTACATAGTATATTAGTTTGCAATCATATATTAAGTGCAATTGCATATCTTGCTTTCATTTGTAAGTGGTTTCTCTAATTATACATGTAACATGCTTAATACTAAATGAATGTATAGTATTTCATAATATGTATACATTATAACTCATACATTTCAGTTGTTTCAAATATTCACTATGATTAATAATCCTGCAGAATGTATAAAGCAAAAGCTTTGCACAGACAATTATCCAGAAGAAAATTCTTATAGTTCTCTGAAATCATTCAGGAGTATGAACTACATTTAAATTTCTCTAACTTGAATATCCCATTTACATTTCCAAAGTCCGACAGACAGCTTGATCACATTATTTATTTTCACTTATGCCTGACTCTCAATTCTTAAACTAGAAGAGAAACTGGTCCTTCCCAACATTCCTTCTCACTTCCTCCTTACTAATAGCACTCCTATATTACTCAAGTTGATGATTTGCCCAATTAAAAGACTGTAGTCTTCAACCTTTATAGCAAGGTGTAAAAATGTGGTTAAGTTTGGGACACTAAGATGTAAGTGGAAGACATTAAAAGGGATTTATTTAAAAGTCCCTTTAAATGAAGACAGTCAGATAGGAAAAGCTTTCTGTTGCTTTCCCCCTTCCTGGAAGGCTAATGTGGTAACCAAGTGCCTGAACAGCTATCTTGGTCAATGTAGCATCTTGAATATGGGAGTCATACATAAGAAGTTCAGCACAGAAAGAAGTAGTCTGGCCCTCTGTAAAACCACCTTGTTCATGCTAATCTATGTCAAACTGCCTGGCTTCAAACTCTAATTCTCTGACCTCCTAACTACATAATTTTGAACAAATTAGTTTTTCTATTTTTCAGCTGTAAAATATGGATAACAACTATCTACCCAATAAGGTATGGATATAAAGTTCTTAGAACAACACTGGAAAATAAAAAATGTTCTGTATGATTGCCTATTATTTGTACTGTATCACCCCTGTACCATCTACCTTCGGACTTATTTTATAGGAAGGACATAAAGCCTTGTGTAAGATGACTATGGAGAACGTCTACTTCAAATGTAATGATGACACCTATTTTATTATATATAATACAATCTGGCTCTGAATCACTAGTACATCTTTAGCATGCTGTGACTTAATCACTTTACTTCATCTTTGCATATATAAATGTATGTATGCATGCATACATATGTATATGTGTGTGTGTATATATATGTATATATATAGTTCTTCCAATTTTTTTTTAAATCCTTGGTTCTGTTCTGCCCTCCTAACATCAAAATCCTGCTCTTGTCTACAATCAGTATCCTGATTTCTGAGTCTTTTCTTTGTGTCACAGGAGTAATAAGAACTGGTCCATGAAACAAAGTGGTATTGATAAATATCTCTTTTAAAGAGTTATCCTTCCTTTTCAAATGGTAGCATAGTTCTGAGCCCAGGCTTTGCTCTTCAACATAATGAAATATACCTACAGTGAACTTAAGTATTCAGCTCCATGACAAACCTTCTTTTAAGTTCTCCAGTTTTCAAAAGAGAAAAAAAGAAAAGGGGGGAGAGGTACAATGAGCTTTAGGATATTACCTAGCATTCATTATTTATTCTCCAACTTTTTAATCTTAAATTTTAAGCCTAACAAACAAAATTTAAACATTAGTAAAATGTGTAGCCATTAACTAGTATTGACTTGTATTTACTAATTGTTAATGTTTTACAGATTTGTTTTTTCTCTCCTATTTTTTTTCTGAACTGTATAAAAGTAAGCTCAGGGTCATGATACATCACCCCTAAATACTTTAGCCTGTATTTCCAAAGAGCAAAGATATTCTCCTACTTATCCATAATAACAGTATCACACCCATACTTAATAAAGTATCACACTTTATTAATACATCATTACCTAATTGTATTCAAATTTCCAAATCCTTTCAATTTTAATATTCCTCACTTTTCCCACCCCATCCTGTATCCCATTATGGATTATACATGTCTGTGGACTCATAATCTAAGCTATTCTTGACTTTTTTCTTCCAGCTAAATTGTCTTCTAGAATGCCTCACAATCTGGATTTAAGAAAATTGTTTCCTCATGATGAGATCAGTTTAAACATTATTTAGAAAGATGACACAGGAGACATTATCCAAGATTCCATTGTGAGGACAAGGGTTGTTTCCTTGTACAACTAAGAAATAAAGCAATGTGAAAAACAGTTATCTGCCTATGTGGTAGATAGCAATCATGTTTTAAAATAAAAATTAGGAAGAGAATGTCTTCTGTATATCACTTTCTCTTGGCTGTAGAAATCAAAGGGCATCAAAGAATCTAAGATTCTCTACTTGGCATGAAGAGTCAAAGAACACAGCCTACACCTTAAAAATAAAAGATCTCTTCATACTAAAAAGGGGTTAAACAGTTTAAATGTAAATAGCCTTTAAAATGTTTATTTCTAGCCAGAATTACAGGGAACTTTCACATTCTATATTATTTTGCTCATGTTTGAGATTTTTTTAGCAAGCAGATATTTTACTGTTATAATCAGGAAAAAAGTAGTTCAAAGACTTTTAAATGAGGAAATATTTAAAATAAGTATTTCTTAAGAGAGGAGCTCAGATATTCTTACAAGAATAAGTAGCACGAGGTTTCTGCTCTCACTAGTACCTTAGTAAAACAAACACTGGGTAACAGCAGCCCTTGAATTTTAACGATGTAAATGCCTTCAGTTTTTCTACAGGACTTTAATGGATTGTCTTTTAAGTCTTCATATTTGGGGGGGATTACAAACATTAGAGAACAAAGGAACCATCATCATCTGATGCTCTGATGTAAAACAGACCCTTCAAAGGCAGTCTTTTCTTTGATTATTTTTTTCTCTTAAGCTTTTGTTTCAGATTCAAATATGTTCTGAATAGATGCAATTAACCTTAACAATACGTATAACCTTACAGCACTCTGCTGACTTTGAAGTAAGTAACCTTACTGTGTAATTGAACTAAGTCTCATTTTTCCCTCATTTCTTCCCGGCTTCTACTGATCATTATAGGTATTATGTATTTTCAAGCTTTCATCATCCTGTTGATTTATTGTTTCACTGTTTCAGCTGTCAAAGACTTTTTGAAAAATGTCCATTCATTTTTGATGATACTGTATTTGAACAAAAATGATTGCTCCCCAAGACTTGGCAGACTGCAAATGCATACCATACTGAGGAGCAGAAAAGTTGGAAATTCATTCTAAACAGGACCATAATTTCTACCCTCCCGCATAAACAGGAAGGTAAATTTGATTTAATCAAACTAAAATGTCTTTTCTTTCCATCCACTCAATCTCTTTTGCTGTGCATAGAACTATGCTTTTCAAAACTGTAGGTGGTAACCCACTAATGGGTTATGAAATCAATTCAATAGATTTATTTTTAATGAACAACAATAGAAAATGTCAGAGTGTATCACATGTACCAAGGGTGAGAATGTTTTGTGAAATTTCTCTACAGTTATATATACCCTCATATATATTCATGCACATGCTAGGTCATGATGTCAAATGAATTGCTCACAGTAGGCTATGGTCAGAAGTCTGAAAAATTACCGGAAGTCACTATATGGTTGAGGTTGCTCAGAAATAGTAACAGTGAGAGAACTGATCTAGCAGGAGCTCTCTGTCATTTGTGAAAAACAGCAGAGAAAAGAAGATCCTCACAAACACTTAGCTCTTGCAAGCTACTTTTCTATCTAAATCATTTTAAAGTTGTGTTGGCACCAGGGCATTTAAGAACACAGCAGAGACAGGAATGTCTCTCTGACCTTCCCCATCCCTCACCCCTTGAAGATGGCCATAAAAGAATTCTCTGACCTTTCTCTAAAGCAGGTCATTTCAGAGCAATCCTCCCTATACCCAGAGGAAAAAAGGAAAGGAAACAAGGCAGAGAGACATAAAGAAGAATCTGTGCAAATAGGCTTGCTGAGATTCCCCAGTTTATTACCATTAAACAAAAGGAGGTTATTTTTATACCCCTTTTTGACCAATCATACCTCTACATGACAGTCCACCCTTCATCAGTTCTAAGCATTAAAAAATAGGGTTTCTCCATTTCTTTGGGTCTTCATTTCTGAAGGCTCCTAGGTCATATAAATTTTACATTAGGGGCTGGGGTTGTGGCTCAGTGGTAGAGCGCTTGCCTAGCAAGTGTGAGGCACTTTCTCAGCACCACGCAAAAAAAACTAAAATAAAAGTAGTGTGTCCATCTACAACTAAAAAAAATATTTTAAACAATTCATATTAAATAAATTTGTTTTCTTTCCTCTTGTTAACCTGTATTTGTTAGAGGGGTCTCAAACATGAATCTAGGGATGAATGAGGAAAGAGATATTTTCTCCCCTACAGCCATAAATAAATTTCACATTACTGTTCCTATATTAACACTCTTAGTCCCATAGAATTTCTCTTCTTGATGTGAAAATAAAATAGGATATCAGCTAGCTATAGTATCACTCTTTCCTCCAGCTCTAACAGACAAGAACCAGACTTTTGTAGATAGACTTAGGTTTGAATGCTGAGTCTGTGAATAAAAAAAGCAATGAGAACATTTTATCTTCCACAGCTCAGTATCTTCGTATGTGAAGTGGCAAAGTGTTTACTGTGAAGATAAAATTCAATAATGTATGTGACATGCTTATCCCAGAATCTAGCACATAGTTAAGCATTTTGAGATATATGAAGATACTGATTGTTATTGATTTTTGTTTATTTTGGATTATTGGGGGTACTCAGTTTAACTATTCCAAGCACAACTAATTTACTGTATGCTACCACAGTATTGCAATGCTTCTTTATATTTATCATTTCAAAAATAAGTTAAATTGGCAAGGCACTACTAATTAGTTAGGTATTGAATCTGGTCATTGTTGAGACACCTACCCAGTTTATTGAATCATATCATTATATCATTAGGGGTAAACACTATCTGCTACTTTACAAACTTCCTGAATGCTTGTGAGCCTTGCCTAGGGACTGAGTTAAATAATTCCCCAATGAAAATCCACCTATATTAAGCCATCAGGAAGATTACTCATTAGAATCAATCATAGATCCTCTCTTCCGACGTACTATTATTTCATAACGCTGAAAGGAACGTCAGCATTATCCATTTCTTCATCTCCAGGAAGGAGTAATAAGCCGATGCTTTCATGCCAGTTAGCATCTATGGGCAAAAGCCCATTTCCTCATAATCATATGGAGAGAGGAAATTGAAATCTGGAGTGCTGCCATGAGGAAGAAATAGTGAAAGCAGTTCTTATAGGCACAAATAACTTTGCAAAGAGTTGCACTTGATTTAACCCATTAAGTCCCAAGTTTTCAATTCTGTGAATATTCCAGTGAAATTGACAGGTGCATTAAAATGGGTTGGAAGTCATAATCTAGAACTTATACGTTAACTAATGTTATTATACAGTTGTATATTATGTATCATATTTAAGTTTTATAGGTGTTCCACATCTGGGACCATGAGACAAAATGGGCTAAGACCATTTTCTGTAACAAGTTCAGATGTTTATTTAAGTTCTGTCTTAGATATAAGAAACCATGCCTCAGTGTTTCAATAGTGACATTTATAAAAATTGAACATTAAAATTTAATGACCTTTTTATTATACATCCCACCTTATATTCCATCTTACCTTATACAAAATGCTTTACAAAATGCAAAACAAATGAACGCTTTTGAAAGACAAAAAAAGAGAAATTAGGGATTGGCTATTAATATGTGCTCTTACCAAGCTGTCCTTGATTCTCCCCTCATCTCCTTTGAAAGTTTGGGAATAAGGGGAAGGAAAAGTTTCAGTCACATGGGTTATTTCTTTCCCCCAAGCAAAAGTGGGGAATATCCTGTAGGCCCCAAGGGCAGAAATGACACAAAAGAGTGGGTTTCCTGAATATGCACAGACAGTATGCCAACAATGGACATGAAATAGAGAGTCCACACTATTGTCATTTGGATATGGGGTGGCCTAGAGACTGTGCCACTCTGAGTCTTTCCAGAAGGTGACACCAAGATGGGTTAGGCAAGCAAGAGATGGACCAGGGGAGTGCCTGTGGAGGATAAAAGGGAGAATGCATGAGCAGGCAGGAAAGCCTGAGAACAAGAGCAGGGCTGAGGAGAAGGAGCCTCAGGGTGCTACACATTTCTCAGAAAGTCTTGGCTGTGTTTTGGGGGAGTCTTCTGGCAAAAGTTGCCATACAGGCTAGGAACAGGTTGGCAACAGAACCTGTGATGCCCAGACCCGGCTGGGAAGACCGCAGCATGAGCAAGCACTGGGAGCCAAGGGTGTGACAGAGGCAAAAGGGCAGCAGCTGGGGCTACGGCTGACTCTATTCCCCACAGTTAAGTTATCATGAAGGAGAAGTTCTGAATGACAAGTTTCTCTGACTGCCACAGAGGCCATCTAACTCCTATTTGAAAAAATAAATACATAATCATTGTCCCTGGGCCATCATCCAGCTCCCCAAACCCTCAGAATTCTGAGTGACCATTAGTTTTTGGGTGCTAATGAAAGGACTCATGGTGGGGAATCTCTGGATAATTTAAGGATGGAGGCTGGTGGCCAGGAAAACCAACTATGTGATTAAAAGGTTAAAGCTTTCTGCCCCTACCCTAATCTCTGAGAGGTGACAGGTGCAGAGATTGAGTTCAGCCACTAATCGCGAATGATTTTGTTTTTTATGCCTCCATAATGAAGCTTCTACAACAACTCTTGAGCACCCATGTTTGGGGAGCTCCCTATTGGTAAAAGCAACAAGTTGTCTGAAGGATCGCCTACCCAGTCAGGGCACAGAGGCTCTCTGCACAGTACCCTCCGCCTTTGTCCCCAGTACCTTGCCCTATGTATCTCTTCCACTTGACTGTTTCTCAGTGGGATCTTGTATAATAAAACTATAATTTTAAGTCTAGTGATTTCTGTGAGCTTTCTTTCATTCTAGTGAATTATCAAACGGGAAAGGTTGTGGGCAATCACCTCGTTTGTAGTCTACCCGGCTGACAACTCCATTTGCAGCTGATGTCTGAAGTCTGAATTGGGAGCAGTCTTGTGGGCTGAATTTGGGGAGACTGCACTAACTCTGGGCAGTTGGGGTCAGAATTGGATAGAACTGTATGGCACCCAGTAGTGTCAGAGGTTAGTTGGTGTTGAAATAACATATTTGGTGTCAGAAAACAAGCACGTGCACACACACAAACACACACACACACAACTTCTCATTACCCTGTAGGTTGCAGCTCAGGCATCATTTCTTAGGAAAGAATTTCCTGCTGCCACAACTAGTTCAGACCCTGGCTTTCCTTTATTCTACACATAAAGATTATTCATGTAATTATCCTATAAATGTCTGCCCCATCAATTAGACAGTGAGCTTCATAAGGTCTTTTTTGTTGAATGGTTATTTATTCCTGTGCTTAAAATTATCAAGAGCAAAAGATCCTCTTATTATCAGGCTGTTTGTGAGGATTGAGTTAGTATGTGAAATGCATCATTACACAGTAAGCACTACATAAGTATTGGCTATTATTATTGCTCATCTTTAAGTCTCTACAGTACTCCATATAAAGCAAGCCACAAATATATTAAGGTAAACTAAATCTGTATATAAATTATGTTAAAGGTAACTGCAGTAAAATTCTAAATTATGGGTTCATTTTCAAAACATCTTTTTTATTTCCTTCAGACAATCAAGCTAAAGGACCATATCCTGCTCTGACGATAGACAGGTATCCGAATGAAGGGAACCCTCTATTACTAACACAGGCAAGAGCCTATTGCCCAGAATGGGGTAAAAATCAGGTTAAAATCCCATGTCTTTGTCTTTATCTAGATGTGAAAGATATTTACAAATAAGCAAAATATCAGAGGGGAAGATGAATGATTACTTTGGAATAGAAGTTTGTATAAGCTTTGTCTCTCTAGATCTGTGTGGATATAAAATTTAAGGGCGAAATCACCAAGTAAAAATAACTGGGAAAGATAATATGAATTAATAAATACTTATAATTACTTAAATTCAAATACCATGAAGAACCCAGGCTTGCCTGATAATCTATCAGGCAGAGGTAGATAATCCATCTACCTCTAACAGAGGTCATCAGGAATCATTGACTTTATCAGATTGCCATCAATTTTTGTTTATATATAAGTAAATGTTTTAAATCACTTCATTTAAGGGTAATACATAGTACTTGGTCAAAAAACATTTGTTAAATGAAGTTAAGGTTATCAACTCCAAATTTTTCCTGGATATTTTCTTGAAGGTTGAAAATAGTAACTGAATAGTAATTTGAATAGTAAATTGAATAGTAATTTCAAGTAATGCGACAACTGAGGTATAAAGCATCTGTGCATCTCAGAAAGCAATTAACAACAGAATCAGAACTTGAACCCAAGGCCACCCTGCATCAAAGCCAATATTACTAATCCCCATATTGGGGCTCCCCAAATGACCTTGCAAAAGGATGTACACAAGATTAAATTTCAACCCATGGTCATACAAATATGTTCTACTGTGGATGAACAGAACTTCACTATTAAAGCACTTCACCCTCTCTAAATTGCTTATAATTTCTTTCTCCCCACAAAAATAAAACTTTTTAGTGTTGTTGATTTTACCAAGATGTTATTTATCACTCAACCATTGTTTCCCACTTCCATAAAAGAAGTCAACTGAGAAAGTGGATATAAGTAAGTAATGGAGACATAAGAAGAATTCAGAGTGATCCAAACAGGATCTTAGATACCAAGCACCTAAGGGAACATACCCTATCATACTGTGCTTACCACAACTGATTCACATGGGAAAAAAAAAATCAGAGATAATTGAACTCTTCCAGGAATTTCCCTAATGGTCTATTTGCAAATCATCTTAGAAATCACAAAACAGTATGCAATGAGGTCTTCAGGGTACTGAGGCCTGTATAACTAATCAGAAAACTGCCCCTTTCTGAACAATTTGGTCCAGCAAGATAATGAAGTACATCAAATAAGAAAACAGGTACAACCGCTAATGCTTCTAAGATAATACAAGCATACAAATGGTTGTATCTAAATAGATACTTTTCTAATAGAAAAAGTCATGTAAATTATTTTATCATTAACCACTCATAGCCGTGAGACCAGATGTCCATGACCTCAATTGCTATTAAATGTTGCAGCTCATAGACAGTAGGTTACCTGAAATTAATGAGCTTCAATTATGGTAAATGTCAATTATTCTGAGAAGAGAAATTCAGCAATCTCTAATTGATTTACAGATCATCCACTCAATCCAACCCTAAGATGAATAATGCTGAAGTCCTGATACTTTCAGAATTCAAGGGATGAGAGAAACTCTACTGTTTACTGGTCATAAAGTTAAAACTACTCCTTAGCAGCCAGTGTCTGTCTGTCATGTGACCAAGAAGGAGCTGAAAAGGAAGAAACTACACATGAAACTGGACAATTACAATTCACAGAGGCAGCACTTCAAAGACAGTAATGTCTTTACAAACTATAGTGTAGTGTGAAAACAGCTTACTCCATTAGGTGGAAGAAGAGGATAGATGACCCCCTGCATAATAAATGTGTCCAGGTTCCTGCAATCCCTGAACCAAAGACTAAGAATAGGGGCTGGGGATATAGCTCAGTTTGTAGAGTGCTGCCTTGCAAGCACAAGGCCCTGGGTTCAATCCCCAGCACCGCGGCGGGGGAAGACTAAGAATAAAAGCCACTTATCTGCTCCTAGTTAAGGCACATTTCACCTGGAGTCATGCAGTCCTCACTCTCTCAGCCCCAATCTCCTAGTTCCAGGAGGCTTATCTGTGTGGGAGTCTGATTGAGATGCAAGCTGGCTCCTGAGGGCAACATCTGAATCCTCTCTCTGCTCCACATCACACTCCTTCTTGGCCCTTACCCTGACATCTGACTGGTGATTCCATTTAAGCACAATATTTTTAAGAAATTAGGGGAAACATTTTTATACCTAGCTGGAGTTTAAATTCGTAAGACAGCAGAAAAATTAGTAAGAGGTTTTGCCACACCCATCCCTTCAACCCTCTAGCTGGTCACAAACAGTAAAACAGTGTCTTTTGTTTTTTGGGAGGGGGTGTTGTTTGTTTTTGTTTTTGGTACTGGAGAGAGAAGGGGAGAGAGCTTTACCACTGAACTACATCCCCAGTCCGGTTTATTTATCTTGAGACAGGGTTTCACTAAGTTGCTGAGGCTGACTTAAAAGTATGCTCTTCCATTCCAAGTTTTCTAAGGAATCTCCACACTGCTCTCCAGAGTGGCTGCACCAACTTGCACTCCCACCTGCAATGTATGAGTGTACCCTTTTCCCCACATCCTCGCCAACACCTGTTGTTGCCTGTGTTCTTAATAAAAGACATTCTAATTGGGGTAAGATGAAATCTTAAGGTGGTTTTGATTTGCATTTCTCTTATAACAAGGGATGTTGAACATTTTTTCATAAATCTGTTGATTGCTTGAAGATCTTCCTCTGTAAAGTGTCTGTTCATTTCCTTGGCCCATTTATTGATTGGGTTATTGGTGTTCATGGTGTAAAGATTTTTGAGTACTTGGTAGATTCTGGAGATTAGTGCTCTATCTGAAGTGTGTGTAGCAAAGATTTTCTCCCACTCTGAAGGCTCTCTCTTCACATTGCTGATTGTTTCCTTTGCTGAGAAAAAGCTTTTTAGTTTGACTCTATCCCAATCATTGATTCATGCTTTTATTTCTTGCGCTTTGGGAGTCATGTTAAGGAAATCTGGTCCTAGGCCAACGTGATGAAGATTTGGACCTATTTTCTCTTAAACTTGGAATGGATCCACCATTTGACCCAGCTATCCCACTCCTTGGCCCATACCCAAAGGACTTAAAATCAGATTACTACAGTGATGCAGCCACATCAATGTTCATAGCTGCTCAATTCACAATAGCTAGACTGTGGAACCAACCTAGATGCCCTTCAATAGATCAATGGCTAAAGAAACTGTGGTATATATACACAATGGAATATTACTCAGCCATCAAGAAGAATAAAATTATGGCATTTGTAGGTAAATGGATGATGTTGGAGACTGTTATGCTAAGTGAGATTAGCCAATCCCAAAAATCTAAAGGCTGAATGATCTCCCTGATAAGTGAATGATGATGCATAATGCAGGATGGAAGGGAAGCAAGAATGGAGGAAGGATAGACAGCATAGAGGGAAGGGAGGGGTGAGGTTGAGGTTGGGGGGTAAGAATATTAACAGAATGTGTGACAGACGTCATTGCCCTGTGTACATGTATGAATGCACAGATCATGTGATTCTACTTTGTGCACAACCAGAGAAACAATAGCTGTACTCCATTTGTGCTCAATGAATCAATAAGCAAATAAAAATAAATAAATAAATAAATAAATAAATAAATAAAAGTATGCTCTTAAAAGAAGAGTGGGACGGGGTTGGGATATTCAGTAAAGGACCACAAACTGGCAGATTGAAGTATGATAAGGTGATTCATGGATGCTATCATTTAGGCTAATATTTCATTCTCTCAAAAACCCTGTTATTTGGCCCCTATGCTTTCCAGCTCCAAAGACCAGGACGGTGCCTGCGAGTATGCTTGGGGCTCGGGTCCCTCCCGCCAATACAGGTGGTTACATACTTACCTCCTCTGGCCCGTGGGGCCCAGGCTATCCTGCGAGGGGGCCTCGGGGGCCGCCTTCACACCCGGTTTCTGGCTTTGCATCGAACCCACCTCCCCGCGCCACCCACTGGGGTCCTGGGAGGCAGGGGAGGCGCCAAGCCTGGAGCCCACCACTTTGCTGCGGGTGTACATGGTTCAGAGCCCGCGGTCCTGGTCCTGGGCCGCCGCCGCTGCGGGAGGGATGCAGGCTGGGACGCCGGGCGAGTCTCGAGAGGCGATTCCAAAGAGCAGAGGCAGCGGTTTTAACAGCTGAGTTTCGATTTCTCCCTTCTGGCTGCAGGGTGTTCCTGCCCCAGAGAATTTCCCCATTCATTCTCCTCCCAGGAGCCCTTTGGCCTTAGCGCCGGTTTAACAGCTGGAACGCGACCCCGCCCCAGCCCACCCGCTGGGAGGTCGTGCTGAGCTAACTCGCCCAGAGCAGGTGAGTTGGCTTAAGGTCTCACAACCAACTTAGAGCTTGGTTAGGATCCTTATGACCCCCTGACGCCTTGTGAGGGAGGAGCCTCAAGGAGACTAGGTACTTGAGGAACTGTTTAACAGGTATCCCTAATTTGCGGTCAAAGTTAGAAGTTTGAGACTGTGAACAATATTACCTTGAGACTCCAGAGATTAGGTCGATAACTAAAATCAATTAAACAAAATATTACCTTTTATTAGTTACAACTGCTGTTTGTGCAGTGCAGGTCCTTTCTAGTTAGAGGAAATGGAAAAGTGAAATTGAAAGAAAAACGATAATAAAACCCATGGAGCTAAAGAAGCAAGCCGAGGACTAGGTAGAGTTGATTCTCTGGTTAACCTTGCTAAGTAATTGACCAGACATTCAAAAATATTAATTAAATATTTGTTCTGTGCTGGACACTATGCAATGATTTAATTATGGTGTGGTGGTTTTTTTTTTTTTTAAATATGCATTTGCAAGACTGTTTTTGTAAGTCAGGACATAGGAAACATTTTTAAAGATTCCCAGATGATTTGAATTTGTGCCAGGCTGATCACCACAGTCACAATGCTAGCTATACACAATACAGGCTTTTCCTGTATTCCAGGACACTGGTAAACAAATACTAATGTCACCTGGGATAAATGAAATTACAGGCAGAAGTGTTAGGCTAGACAGAGGAAAAACCTAGGGACTAGTCAGTCACCTAATTCAAGAAAAGGTACATATAACAGTGAGTGACAAAAGGCATAGAAGTTCACAGGGAACCACTATGATAGGGGCTTGTGGCTTAAAATCCCATGTTGTGTAGCTAATTCTGCATGGTTTGGTATGGTCACCAAGATCCTTAGGAGCTAGACTGTCTTGTTTCATTATTGGTGCTTAGAACAGAAAGGCAAATATATCTTTGATAGCTAATGAAAGAAAAAGTGGCAAGTGTGTGAGATGAGGCAGGAGAGGAAAAGGTAGTGGTTAAGGACATGGTAGGAATGGAATTAGGGTTTCTATTTCCTAAAGTGTTCGAGCTCTGTCAGGGCCAGAGGTTCTCAAATTGCAGTGAGCATCAGTGTGTTAAAACTGGTATCTGGGCAGTTTTTGAGTTTCTGACTCAAAAGATCTGTAGTGGGGCCCAAGGATTGGCATTTCCAGCAGGTTTCCAAGTGATACCAATGCTGCTCATCCCAGGAATTCACTTTGGAACTCCTTCTCTAGGCAGTGTGGAAAGTAAAGGGGGATTTTCAAAAGGGCAGTTATATGATATCTACTTGAGAGAGTTACCTCCTAGCAATGTGAAAAGGAGATTGAAAGACAATTGAAATCAGGGATTATACTAAGAGCCTAGTATAATCTGGATAAATAATATACATCTGAGCATAGGAAGTTTTCGTGGGAAATAGAAAGCAGGTGTCATGCAAGGGGCTCTGATCCAAGAAACAGATTTGGGGTTCAGGAGGTGGAAGAAGATGCCAGGTGAGGTTAGGATAGTAGACATACTTTTTTCAGTGGTGGCCACAGTCATTAGCCAGCTCCCAGCTTTAGCTGCAGCCCTCAGCCAGTTCCATCTTAGCCCACTTCTAGAGGCCCTTTATATATGCAGGTCAAACAAAGAAGGCACATTTCCCACAGGTTACTTAAGTGGGGGGCACAAGTTAATGTTTATGACCTTGAGTCTATAGATGAATCAGTATTTCTGACCTTCACTAACCATAACATAGTTGGTTCCCAGTCCTGGCTACACGTTAAAAATGTAACATAGCCCACCAGAAGTCTCGGCCAGGAAGCCTAACTACAGCCATGTGGGGGCCCGTCCTAACACAGGAGCAAAATAAAGACCTTCCAAATGAAAGGTTCGCATGGACAAAAAACAAGATGCAAGGGATAATTGAGCACCAGAGGCAGCAGAGGAAAGGGGAGACAGCTTTTCCAGTACTTTGAGACCAACTGTACCACCTACTGGCCACATGACCAAGTATGATTCTCTTTAATTCTTCAGAGGTCCTGGTTTTCTCATCTGTACAATGTAACATGAAGATATTGTACACTCACTTTATGGTATATTATGAACAATAAAGAGATAATTCACATCAGTGTTTCTCAAAGGGAGTTGATTTTGCTAGAAGCAGACATTGAGCCTTGAATGCCTGGAGCCATCTTTGTTTTTGTGAAGCCTGCAAGGAGGGGGGACTACTGGCAGCTAGTGGGAAGAGGCCAGGGATCCTGCCAAACATACTCCGATGTACAGGACCACCCCCAGGAGATGTTATTCATCCCCAAATGTCAACACTGCTAACATTGAGAAATACTGACCTACATGATATATCTATCTTAGAATGGTAGTCATTTTTATGGTGACTTCATGGTTTTCACTTTGTGACAGGGCAGGTGGCCAAACCATTTAACCATTAACCCAGAAAAGGGACAAGTGGTGGGGAAGATGAAACAATTTGTTTAGGAACTGTTGGGTTTCAAGGTACCCTGCGGCATGAGAAGTTCACGTCTAAAGCCCAATAAAAAGTGAACCAGTGTGGTCTTTCTGGAGGCCATCTTCTTCAAAATCATTTCTGCTGGGGAAACACCATCGGAACATTTGCTTCAGAGAAGAAAAAAAAATTATTTTGGTGGTTGGATTAAATTTGACATTTGAATAAGGGAAAAGCCAAGTCAGGGAAAAACCAGTTCTTCTGAAGGAGTCAAACATGAGATACAAGTAGAGGATAAGAGGAACTCTGACTCTATTCACTTCTTGTTTTACCACATTCTCAG
Source organism: Glaucomys volans (assembly GCA_020662805.1). Classification (NCBI taxonomy): domain Eukaryota; kingdom Metazoa; phylum Chordata; class Mammalia; order Rodentia; family Sciuridae; genus Glaucomys; species Glaucomys volans. The sequence continues at coordinate 203,941 of JAJEJO010002394.1, read as the reverse complement.
TGTTTAAGAAAAAACATAGCCAGGTGTGATGGCACATGCCTATAATCCCAGCAACTCTGGAGGCTGAGACCGGAGGATCGCAAGTTCAAAGTCAGCCTCAGCAACTAGTGAGGCCCTGTCTCTAAATAAAATACAAAAAGGGGCTAGGGATGTGGCTCAGCAGTTAAGTGCCCTGAGTTCAATCCCCAGTACCAAAAAACAAAACAAAACAAAAAAACAACAGCAGCAAAAAACAGGTGCATGTGATTCATTACTGCAATAGACATCTACAGGCTCCTTTAGGATACTCAAGAATGGATTATTTACTTGCGTAGTGCCCATTTTTTCACCTTTCATGTGTGCATTTGTGTGAATATGGGCTCCCTTTCTCTTTTTTGTACTGGGTATTGAAACCAGGGGCTTTTTTACCACTGAACTACTTGCCCAGTCCTTTTTTTATTTTGAGACAGGATCTCACTAAGTTGCTGAGGCTGCCCTAGAACTTGCAATCTTCCTGCCTTTGCCTCGTGAGCTGCTGGGATTATGGTTTGTGCCACTACACTTGGCTTTGGCTGGCTTTTTACCAGGGCTGTTCTAGGGTATGTACTTCTGCGGAGATATCTGGTGGAAGGAAGCAGGGGTGAGTGGGAAAGGTTTAGGGTTCCCATCCCTGCTTCAGCCTCGCACTTAAACCTCTTATCTCTTCTACACACGGGGCTGCTAATTTTCTTTTATGTAAAAGTTCTATGGCTTTTAAGGTTTGAAAAACCACTGTGCCAGACAATTACCTAGGAATATGCTTTAAGGGACATGAAAAAGATCTGAAATCTAGTGAGATTGTTATATTGCCTGAAATTTGGCCAGTTAGAGATTTGTTTAGGAAATGGTTTTCATTTAAAACTTAACTGCCTCTAGGAAATAATTGTTTATTCATTCCTTTTGGTAAATGAGCAAAAGATTTTTGGTTGAGGAAGAGGGAAGCTGTGTGAAAAGAAAAGAAGGATTCAAAAACCCATGCAAAGGAAAATGTAAAATGAGGTATTGTTGGGGAGTGAAGATTCAGGAATAAGGTGAGCAATTTTAGCCAGCTTGATGTGCTTTAAGAGATAAGATCAAATCAAAAAAGAAAAGAAAAACAAAACAAAACTCTTCCATCGGTTTGGTCTACTGCTAACCTATCTTTACTTTCCAAGGACATAAATGGAAACATATATCTTATTTTAAATTAGTTACTTTAGATTGCTTCTTCATTAGTATGTATGAATATAAAGAGAGATTGCTTGATAAAGATACATGAATGGTATGAATCTACATTGTGCACAACCATAGAAATGAAATGATGTACCCCACTTGTGTACAATGGATCAAAATGCAGTCTGTAAAAATAAAAAATTTAAAAAATTTAAAAAATAAAAAAGATACATAATCTCTGAGCCTTTTCTTTATATAAAGTGTCTCAATGAAAAATCTGTTTCTGAAAATTCTAAGTCATTCTTCCCTAAATTTTATTATTCACTTGGAAGTTAAATTAATCCAATAAATGTAGGATAGCAATTATCTTAAAGTATTTTTTTCCTCTTCTACCAAAGGAATTATGTAAAACTCACCTAATATTGGGCATCTCTTCATTTTGTGTATGTGTGTGTGTGCGCGCGTGTGTGTTTGCTTATGTGCACATTCACACACATGTTTATATTGTGACAATTTCCGATTTTTTAGAAAATTGTCAAACTCTTCTACCACAGAACTGTGGGATGCTGCAATGGTAAGTCACCATAAGTTCATGCAAGAAATACTGAATTGTAAGCTGTGTGAGCCCCTGGAGCTATTGTGAACAGGTGGAACCTGGCTATCCTGGCTTCATGTTTGAGATCATCTAACTACTTCATTTTAAACACAAGAAGACAGGAACTTAGAGAAGCCAAGTGACTTTCCAGGTCATGTACAAATTAGTGGCTGAGACACAACTTGAATTTAGGTCTCTCAGGTCCAGCTTTTTTACATTTTGGAAGAAAATGACAAAATATATTTTGGCAAAATTCAGAATTTGAAATATTTTCACTTACAACTTTCCCAATTGAGTGGCTGTGCATTATTTTCCAAAGCAAAATTTGTCCAAGTTCCTAAACCTGTCACAATCAATGCTGATAAAAACCTTAACATTCTCATTGGTCAACCCTATGATCAAATGATCTCTACAATGATCCTGTTTTATAAAACTTGTCAAAATCTCGTGAGTATGGGGTTGTGGCTCAGTGGTAGAGCTCTTGCCTAGCATGTGTGAGGCACTGTATTTGATTCTTAGCACCACATAAAAAAAATAAAATAAAGGTCTATCAACATTTAAAAATATTTAAAATTTTTTTTCATGAATAGCAAAAGTATTAGATTTGAGTTAAAATGCCTTGTCCTGTTTTGTTTTGGTTTGTTTTTTTTTGTTTATTTTGCAGTACTGGGGACTGAACCTAGGGAAACTATACCACTGTGCTTCATCCCACTCCCCCTCACCTCATTTTTTGAGACAGGGTCTCCCTAAATTGCCCAGTCTGGCCTTGAATTTGAGATCCTCCTGCTGCAGCCTCCCAGGTCACTAGGATCAGAGACATGTGCCACCACACATGGCTTAAAATGTCTGTTCTTTCACAGTTACAATAGTTAGCTTTATACTACATTACAAAGAGTTCTGCTTAAGAATGTAAAGATATACTTTTTTTTTCATTTTTCAGATGACATTGAATACTGTCACTTGAGTGAAATGTGAAACGTAGAATGTGCATTTCTTCTGGTGGAAATTTCCTTGCTTGTAGGGGGAAGGACTCCCTTTGTAAATTTAGATCTGAAGAATAGATAGCAGCTGCTATCTCTGGGTTCCCACGCTGTGGCTGTGTCTTAGCTGTCAGGAGATCTCTGCTGGCTGCTGCAATGGAAGGAATTTCCCTTAACTTTGGGGAAGTTCTGTAGACTCTGTCAGCAACATTGGCAGGGAGATTCCCTGAAGGATTTCTTTTACAGTGATAAATGAATCAAACAGAAACTCCCAAAAGGACTGTCCATTTTTTACCCAACACCTGTGCCTTTTCCAAAAAATTCCCCTTCTTAGGGAAGTCCTCACTTTTCTGATGTTTTAATTCCAAGCCAACAGTTTGGTGAGCTTCACAGTCCCTTGTAAATATCACCAGGCATTTCATAGAATGTGTGTTACAGGGGAAAGAGTAGTGGACATAGACACAGGAGACCCGAACTTGAGACCCAGCAAAGACATTTGACTTTGTGGCCTCAGGCAATCAATTGAACACTCTGCCCTTCGGTTGCATCATTTGTAGGATGGGAATATTGATCATAATCACCCCACCTGTCTTATCTATCTTTTAGGGGTTTTTTTAAGAGTCAAATGAGATCACATATGTGAAAATGGCTCATAAATTGCACTTTAATGCAGTACAAATGACCATTATTTATTTATTTATTTATTTTTGCGGTGCTGGGGATTGAACCCAGGGCCTTGTGCTTACAAGGTAAGCACTCTACCAACTGAGCTATATCCCCAGCCCCGGCCATTATTATTTTAAAGCTGTCAATGAAAGAGCTTTGTGTTCATTTACCAGTAATACTTACATTTGTCCTCAAAGAGTTCTTAATTTCAGTTGCCAGGCCTTTTTGACTTTTTAATTTATAAAAATTACAAGACTATGTCTATAGTGTGTTTTATCTTGAAATCCCTTTCAAAATAGAAATAAAGCAGCATTTACAGTTTTATCTACCGATGCCTGGTATAGTAGTATAGTTTCCAGCAAAGTCAAAAATCTTGTCATAACTGGAAGGTACTGCCGGGTGCGGTGGCGCACGCCTGTAATCCCAGCACTTGGGAGGCTGAGGCAGGAGGATCATGAGTTCAAAGCCAACCTCAGCAACTTAGTGGGGCCCTAAGCAACTCAGTGAGACCCTGTCTCTAAATAAAATACAAAATAGGGCTGGGGATGTGGCTCAGTGGTGGAGCGCCCCTGGGTTCAATCCCCAGTACCAGAAAAAAAAAAGGAAAAAGAAAAATAACTGGAAGGTACTAAGTCCTCCATAAACATTTGGTGACACTGTTGAAGTCTAACATCTTCTGGACACTGATCATAGTTCCAGTGGTGTGGATAATACCCAGGGTTCTGCTTGGCTTGACTTACAGGAGTCATGCAAGGAATCCTCAAGACCTATGAATGCTTTCGGGTTTGGATTTGGGGTTGGGATTCCCCCCAGACATAGCACACAGATTAGAGTTCAAGATTCCTCTCAGTAGTTCACAGCAGTTCAACAACGAATAAGTTTCCAATAAGAATCCCTGACAATGGGAGTCTGATAAGAAATGCATAGGAAAATGAAGTTACATACAGTCTGAAGAAAGTGAATGACTCCTAGCTTCTCTACCAATGAGGGACAGTTCTCTGGGTGGCTTTGCACCTAACCAGTTCTCCCCTGTTTCTTAATATAGTTCTTAAAAATAACTGTACAATGTGCTGGGAATGCAATATCATGAATTAAATGTAATACCTCTAACCAGCATTGTTCCTTTTCCTCCTAAGGAAGGTAACATCTTGAGTCAGGGAAGAACTGTCTATGACCCAGGACTTGTTCCTCTCTGCCCTGGAATTATGATGTCCTTGAAAGCTTTGAGTCATATGGATTGGAAATATATAACCCAGGACAGGCTGTCTTTTGCAATCCCTCAGCTATGGTTGAAAATTGGGGCACACAGTCAAGACACCATCCACACTGGGCAGGTTTTGTGAGCTTTGAAGGACCAGTTAATAAGGGAGCTGAGATTTCTGTCCTTTGCTACCCATCTGTAAGTATTAAAGCCACCTCGTATTACTTGTTGAATGTGGCTGTGTTCACCAGACTCAGGCAAAGAGAGAAGCAGTACATGGTGGACCTAAGCAGTAGTCCAGGATAAAATAGGTGCAAGTAAATAATGGTTGGCTTAGTGATGATCTTTGGTAGAGTCCTCTTTGGGAATTAGTAATTAGAGAACCTGATTCACAACCAAGATCTTCTCCCTCAAGCTTCTGGCTTTGCCAGATTAGTCCTATGTTTACATCTTGGCTCAACTACTCACAAATGAGAGATTTGGGAAAAATACTGAACATCTCAGGTCATTGGTTTCTTCAACTATAAAATGGGAATATAGACAGCTCTAAACTTACAATGGTTCAATTTATGAGTTTCCAACCTAATGATGGTGCAAAAGCCATACACATCTGAAGAAACCAGCTTCAAACGATGATCTTTTCCCAGGCTATCCATAGTGCAGTATGATAGTCTCTTTTGATGTCAGCAGTAGCAGCACTGAGCTGAGGGGCAGCAATTGTACTCTACAGTGTTCAGTGATTTGGTAGATTAGTTATAATAAATGCATTTTCACAGGATATTTTCAATTTATGATGGATTTATTGGAATGTAATCCCATCCAAAGTTGAGAAGCATCTAAAATGGTCACAAACTCTACCGAATGGTGTTATTTGACGTATTAGGTAAGTACAAAGTGCTTCATACCATTTATCCAACAATGTATACTCAATGTGTGTAATGAACATTAGTATTGAAACTCAAAAAATAAAATGAGTTGCACAAAATACTTGAGCTAAGCACTTTTTACACACACACACAAGAAAATCAAATGGCTAATAAATATATTAAAAGGAACTCTACTTCATTTGCTATGGAGAAAATATAAATTAACATTTTAATGAGGGATGGGGTGTAGCTCAGTGATAGAGCACTTGCCTCGTATTCACAAATTGTTGCATGAGAAATTTTGGTGGCTCAAGTCAGTAAGGTAGCAGTAGAGGTAGTGAGATGTGGCAAGATTCTGAATATCTTTTAAAAGTATAATGAACAGAATTTTGAAAGTGGGATGAACAGGAACATATTGGATATGAGTTTTAAAGAGAAGAATTGAGAATGATATCAAAATGTTGAGCCTCAATAGCTAGGAAGATGGAGTTGCCTCAATCAAGTTGAGGGAGGCTGTGACGGTTATTTCTGGTAGCACTGGTAAAAAGTGCTGTTACAACCTGCTAAATAGACTTTTAAGTGCAATAAGTTGATGAGGTACAAACATGAGTACAGAGAAGACATCCAGATTGAAGGTAGAAATTTGGATCTCATCACAGAGTATATTTAAAGCCAGGATGAGCTTACCTAGGTTGTGAGATTAGATTGAAAAGAGAGTTTGGGTGAACTTGTCCCTAACTTTAGATTGTTGAAGCAACTTTATCACTAAGAAGTAGAGAAGCATAGAGGCTGGGAGTTTAGCACTTGTTGCTGGTAGGGAACTTGATGAACAAGCATGAGGTCCTGAGTTTGAGCTGAAGAAGGAAGAGAAGGAGGAGGATGATAATTAAAGATATCATAGATATATTCCAGTTCTAGAATATCTCCAGTTCTAGAATTCTCTCCAGGCTGGTAAGTTAGTAAGAATGCATAGGTTTCCATGGGTGGTGAGCATTAGGGAGCCAGGTCAACATTCCAAACACACCCATGTGGACGTGCAAATCTCAGGTCCAATCAAGAGCATTGTCATAGCCAGGGAAGAGAAGCGGAAAACCAGCTCTTTATATTCTAGCTCAGTGGCTATTGGTCTTGATGAAGCTTTGGAATCATATAAGAAGCTTTTTTTAGCACCACTAAGGCTTGAGTCCCACCCAGGGTTTAATTGTTCTGGGATGTAGCCCTGACTCTGGGAGTCTACAGTATTCCCCCAGGGGATTCCATTTCAGTCAAGATTGAAAACCACTGCTGTGCCTGAAGAACCATACAGTTAATAAGTCATCACTATCAGTACTTTTAGACCAACTCTTTGCTTTTTGTTCAGAAAGACATTACAGCAAAGTTACTAAACTGGAATAGAAGGACAACTCAGAAGACTAAGAAATAGACAAAGTATAGAAAGGAGGATTGAACTCTGGGGGTCCTCTCTGCCATATCCCGTGTGGAGGAGAAAAGGGTTAACTGCTGGAGGAGGATGTTGGCTGTATATCACTCAGTTACCCCCAAAAACTTATCTACTCTATAAACACACAAAAGCTAATACTCTTTTTAAACGAGAGGGGGCATGGCAGGTCTGGACATACCAGCTCTGACCTCTTAAAACAACTCACCCAACTCTCTTGTATTTATAGACAGGCAGATAAAGGGGGCCAGGACTGGGAGGAGCTTCTTCTGTAATGGACAAGATAGGGTAGAGCTAGGGAAACCATTCTCTTAGGAGGAAAATTCCAGAAGCAGAAAGAGAGCTACTCTCATGCAGTGCCACATGCCTTCTGGCAGTTCCTAGAAGCCAGTCCTCTGCATCACATCACTCAACCTAGTCTGATTCTGCTAAATAAGAATGGCTTCCCACATTGAACAACTATTTTAAATTGACTTTTGGCAGATCATTGTTTTTCTTACCAAACCCAAGGCTGCAGTCACCCCTAAAGGAGCAACAGGGAATTTCCACAAGGGAGCACCCCAAACCATCTGTAGATGGATCAGCTGGAATTTCAAAGAAACACTAAATGCCAGGATGACCAGTCCCAAGCATTTATTACAGGAACTTACAGAATCCTGCTGTGTATCCTCTGGACAGACAATGAGAAAAGGGATGTTCTACCTAAATGTGCATGGTGAAGGGACTAGGATATGGGGTTTATCAGAGGGTTTAACACATTTGGCAAATATAGTGTTTTGGACAACCACCTAGATACCTTTATCAGTGTCTGGGAATATTCAAGACCCTGGCTTGGGCTCAAGCCTGTAGGAAAACCCTACAATTGGCTGGGTGATAGCACAGTCAAGACACACGGATTTTCAGTCAGAATCCAGAAAGAAAGCAGGGAGGACTCGGGGAACCTGCTGTCACATCCCAGAACAGTAGGCTGAAACCACAAAGATGCGTGCAAGCAGAACACCAAGTTGGACTTATGTTGTAGTTTGTGTTAGAGTAGGTGGTGTACAGAAGCATCAGTGTCATCAGCTGGTCTTCAAGGGAAGGATAATGAAATATGTGTGCAGAGTGTACTAAAATGTAGGCTATGGGAGTGAGTGCTTGACATTTTTCAGAAGAATGTGAAAAAGTAGAACCATAAAAATTATTTATTGATGTAAAAACTTTCTAGCTTTAGGCAGTGCTTTCATAACTCCTTCAACATATTTCTGGTATGTTTGTTTGCCAGAATGTAGTTCCATTTGAATTCCCTGCAGCTGACCTTCCAAAGTTCACGTTGTTCTTGCGGCCAAAGAACAAGGACACAGCATTGATGAGATGGGTTTTGTGGCACAGTGTTGTGAAAAATAAAAGCATGTTGAAGAACAAATCCACATCACCCTATAATGTAGGATTTAGAAGTAAGATGCTAGAAAAGTGGTACAGTTTGTACTATGTCAGCCTTAAATTGTGGTTCTGGTCTTTAATTTAGATTAAGATAATCCAGCAGACTTTGTCTCCAAACCTCACATATTCATGAAGAATCCCGCCACAAGAACAGGGTCGAGACCCAAACAAAAACACAGTGTTTTCTGTTTCCTAGTTTTGTTTGTCAGCAATGCTTTTTCTGAGGCAAAAAAACCCTGAATCATCATGCTGTTTTTCCTTTTTGAGGGTGTGTTTAATCCATGGAAAATATGCTTCTGGGTTATGGAATGCTAAGGTGGACTTTTAAACCCACTGGGAAAACAAATGGAGTAATTCAATGAATTCTGTTATAGACAGAAATAGGTTGATTAGGTCTTGGGTACCATCAAAAATCTGTGCTTCAAACCAGATTTTTAATTCTGGCTGGAATGCTAAGCTGTGTTCTGAAGAGATGACTGACATCAGTAGTTTAGGAATTTCAAACAAGAAATCTCCCATATTGTCTCTTCATAAAAGCTACATGAACCTGAGCAAATTACTCTTTGGAACGGTTTCCCACTCCTACCCATTTGCTTCTACATGATTTGAGGGTGAGATGTGATCATTCCATGTGGAAAATTACAAAGTGCTTTTTATAGTTGTTATTCAACAGTTGAAATGTTATACTGATCAATCTGAATCTGTAATTAATAACATAGCATGCATGAGTGATAGAGAAGTCACCACATGGGGGTGTGAGGGGCAAAGGAGATCTCCACATAGAGTTTCCAGATTCTTGATCAAGTGGAAGAAAAGAATATAAGGACACATCAGGTATGAATAACAGCAAGAGAATCATTGTAAAGGGGAATGTATACCTTTGAAAATGATAATGCAGGTGATCTAAGAGAGAGAGAGGCACCTCATCTTGGTCTGGGGTTTTAATATTTATGGAGAGTAACTAGGAACTGAACTAGAGGTGGAGCCAGGGTGGAGCTACACAACTTCACTTCAGTTTTCCTTGCACTTATTCATTGTCCTTGCATGTTCGAATCATGCTATTTCCTACATCACATGTCTCATTAGCATCTTAAATCTTCCCCAGTGACGTGCGTCTTACCATTATAACCAGGCTTGGGTCACATCTCTAATGCACATGCTCTCTAAAGGATAGGTTACTCCAGATGTGTTGTGGTTATCTTGTGACTTTGTTGCTTTTCCATCAGCTGGTCAATAAATTGTAGGCAAGGACACAGGCACAAGGATACAGGCTGAGTTGTTCCAAATTGTTCTCTATTTCAGGGGTTTATGGGCATTTCTCTTGAAACTCAGTGTTCTCTCATATCCCCAAATTCCTATTTCAGTAACATTTTTACAGATAATGTGTATGTTCTCAACAGGAGAGTCTAGGGATTAAAGAGAAATTTTGTTTTTATTGTCTTATTATTTATACTGATATAAGCTGTAAAGAATGTTATTTTCTCAATTTTAATGATAATGAAACAGCTCAGAATTATTGTATAATAATTGATATGCAAGTATGTGTTTATATATATATTTACTGGACTACTTCTGTGCATCAGACTTCTTAGGCATTTTGACCCATGTTGTATCAGTTCCAAATCCAGACATTGAACATAGTTCACTGAACTCCCTACTGCTCCCTCCACCACCTACCTCTCTGTCTTATATCTATCGGGCATTATAAAGGTAAGCAAGGAAATGAGACTTAAAAGATGTAACAATATCACATACAAGGCTCCTGTAGGTATATAAAGATATGTGCATATAAAAATAAGAAAATATTTCTTATAAGTTCATGGCAGTACGTTCTTATTAATTTATATAGTTGATCTTGTAGAATTATGAAGTTCAGAAAACCACAAACATCAGAAGCTAATGTTAATACAAATAAGAGTTTGTATTAATTTCTAAGGGTCACCATAGCAAAGTACCACAAACTGGATAGTTTAAAATAAAAGTAATTTATTCTCTGACAGCTCTGGAGGCTAGAATTTCAGAATCATGATATTTGGTGGGGTTGGTTCCTTCTGGGGTGGTCTAGACTCTGCTGTTCATCAGAAATCCTTTGGCATTCCTTGGCTACCAGCTGCATCACTACTACAATCTCTGCCTTTACCAGTGCATGGCCTTCTTTCCTGTGTCTGTCTCCAAATCTTTGTCTCCTTATAAAAACACAAGTCCAATGGAAAATGAAGAGATTCAAAACAAATCAACATGAAGAAATTCAAAGTTAGAATAACTTTGCGTAAGCAGTTACTCCATGGTTTGGGATTCCAACAGAAGGAGTATTGCTTCTCAGCAAGGTGCTGGGAATCTGCTGGGAAAATACAAGTTCACAGGGTAGAGACTCTGCTACTGAGCTAAACCAGACAAGAGACTGTGCACCTAATTCCACACACAAACCCATCGTGCTCAAACTTCAACAATACTTTAATACAAAGAATAGAAGAGACAAAACCCCAAACTATCAGGTCCCAAGTAGAAAAAGCTAGGGTGGTATGCCCCTCAGGTCCCAATCATGGACATCTACTCTTACAACAAAAACAGATAATTAACATGAAGAATGTGGACACTAAACCAATAAAGGGTCTCAATCTAGATCACTCCCATACCCTGCAGAAAATACAGAGATGTTAAGAAGAGGGGTACCCCATATACGCTGCCATATATAACAGAATTGCCAAATCTCCAAGATGGACCCCACATTTTTGAGCACTACAGGGAAAGTGGAACCCTCAAGCCTTGAAATAATATATACTGGATTGAAATAGCTAATCATCACCAAAGCATAGGTAAGTAAACTATACTACAAAGCCCACTTGGAAATACACTGAAAAATTTACAACCTGAGATTCAGGAATGCTTTGGCAAGAGAAGAATGAACCCTAAAAATGCCCATGCATAGAAGTAGAAAAGACATCCCAACACAGGATAAAACCCCAACACAGGACTATAAGACATGTGAAAGAACAAGGTTACAAGATGTCTTTCATAATTTACCAGCAATTGACTCTATAAAGGCACTGAAGTGGATGAAATTCCAAATAAAGAATTCAAAATAATGATTATAAAAATGATCGATGAATACCAAGAGAATGCAGAAAAACAAATGAGTGAATTAAGGAAGTCAGTAGAGCATATGAATGAGACATTCAGTAAGGAGATAGAGATACTAAGAAGGAGCCAAACAGAATCTTGGAAATGAAAGACACAGTAAATCAAATAAAATGTTCAGTTAATTGTCTCTCTAAGCCAGGCATAATGTCCCACACCTATAATTCCGGCAACTCAGAAGGCTGAGACAGGAGGATTGCAAGTTCAGGACCAGCCTCAGCAATTTAGCAAGGCCTTAAGTAACTTAGTGAGACAGGTAGCAGTATTGTTTTTATTTATAAAAAATAAAAAGGGTTGGGTATGTAGCTCAGTGGTAAAGCATCTCTAGGTTTAGTCCCCAGTACCAAGAGAAGAAGAAAAATCTTTCTAATGTGGTACACCATGCTGAAGACAGAATCTCAGAGCTGGAAGAGAAAGTGACCAGCCTTGAACATCCATGCAGTATTAAAGAAAATAAGTAACCATGATCAGAAAATACAAGAATTCTGGGTGGGACAACATTAAGAAACTAAATTAAAGACTCAGTAGGATTGAAGAAGGTTGTGAGATGTAGGCGTATGGCATGGAAAACCTCTTCAGGGAAATAACAGAAAATTTCCAAACCTTGTAAATGAGATGGACACCCAGATGCAGGATGCATTCAGCACCCCAAATAGGATCAAATAAGAACCTCACTGCAACACATTATAATTATAATGCCTAGCGTACAGAACAAGGATAGAATTTTTAAAACTTCAAGCAAAAAAGTTAGGTCACATTTAGAGTCAAGTCAATCAGAAATACTACCAATTTCTCAGCACAAACTCCAAAATCCAGGAGGGCTTGGAACACATCAGTCCAAAGAATGAAAAGAAAATAATTATCAACCAAGATTGCTATATCCAGCAAGTCATCCTTCAGAACTGAATAAGAAATAAAAATCTTTTGACATATGCAGAAACTGAAAGAATTCATGACTACTAAGCTGGCACTAGAAGAAAATGCTTAAAGAAATGCTACATACAGAAGAATTCAAAAACAGGCCCAGAGCCTACAAAGGCAAAAATCTCATTTGACGAGTAGCTAAGTAATGAGGAACAGAGTCAAATTAAACATTAGAAATAAATTAAAATGGCAGGAATTAATAATCATCTCACTATAACAGCATTGAATATAAATGGTCTCAACTCTCCAATTAAAAGGCATAAGCTGGCCAGATGTATTAAAAAACAAGACTCAACCATATGTTGTTTGTAAGAAGCTCACAAGCAAAGACAGTCACAGGCTGAAAGTGAAAGGATAGAAATGGACTTACCATACAAATTGAGCCCCCAAGCAGTAGGTGTAGCTACTCTGACCCAACAAAGCTGACTCAAACCAAAATTAGAAGGGACAAAGGTCACTTCATACTAGTAAAAGAAACAATTCAATAAGAAAACATAATGATAGCAAATATTTGTGCCAAATATGTCAATGCAGCAAATTACATAAAACAAACACAATTCAACTTTAAGACTCAGATGGAACACAGTATAATAATACTGGGTGATTTCAAAACCCCTCTTTCACCAAATATAGGTCATCTAAACATAAACTCGGTAGACACTTCAGACCCAAAATGGGCTTAGCAGACATCTGTAGAATATTTCATTCAATAGCAGTCAAATTCACTTTCATCTCAGCTGCTCAAGGAATGATCTCCAAAATAGACCACATTTTAGGCCACAAAGCAAAGCTTAGCACATACAAAAACATACAAAAAATTGGTGCAATTTCTTGCATCTTATCTGATCATAATGGAATGAAATTAGAAATCAACACGTGAAAAAGAACCAACAACAGAAACTAAGCTGGGCGAGGTGGTGCATGCCTGTAATCCCAGCAGCACAGGAGGCAGGATGATTGAGAGTTCAAAGTCAGCCTCAACAAAAGCAAAGCACTAAGCAACTCAGTGAGACTGTCTTTAAATAAAATACAAAATAGGGCTGGGGATGTGGCTCAGTGGTTGAGTGCTCCTGAGTTCAATCCCTAGTACCAAAAAAAAAAAACCTATATAAACACATAGAAATTGAACAATACACTTTAAAATGCTTAGAATCAAACTAGAATAGGGATGCAACATATCAGAACATCTGGTACACCATGAAGATAATTTTAAGGGGAAAACTTATAGCTAAGAGTGCCTAAATAAGAAAATCACAAAGATCCCAAATAAATAAACTAATGATGCATCTCAAGGCACTTGAAAACCAAGAACAAATTCCAAAACCAGTAGAAAGTAGGCTATAATTAAGATCAGTGGCAAAATCAATGAAATAGAAGATAAAAAAAATATAAAAGATCAATGAAACAAAGAGTTGGTTCTTTGAAAATATAAACAAAAACAAGACAGATAGATCCTTAACCAGACTAACCAAAAGAAAAAAAAGACTCAAATTAACAAAATTAGAAATGAAAAAGGAAAAATCATTATAGACATCACAGAAATCCAGAGGGTCATTAGAGACTATTTTGAAAACTTATACTGTAATAAATTGGTAAACCTAGAAGAAATGGATACATTTCTAGACATATATGACCTGTTTAAAAGGACATAGTAAGCCTAAGCAAACAAATAACTAACAGTGAGACAGAGCATTAATAAAAAATAAAAAATAAACTTCCAACAAAGAAAAGCCCAGGACCAGATGGATTCTGAGCTGAATTCTAACAGAACTTAAAAGAATAACTAATACCAATGCTCCTCAAATTATACCATGAAATAGAAAGAGGCAGAACACTTCCATATTCTTTCTATGAAGCCAATATCATCTTGAAACCAAAACTAGATAAGGACACATCAAGAAAACTAAAGACCCATATTCCTTTTGAACTTATATGCAAAAATCCTTCATAAAATATTAGCAAATTATGTTCAACAACACATTGAGAAGATTGCACATTGTCACAAAGTTGGTCTCATTCCAAGGTTTCAAGGATGGTTTAACATATGCAAATCAATAAATGAAATTCAATATATAAATAGAATTAAGAACAAAATCACATGGTCATCTGAATAGATACAGAGAAAGACTTCAACAAAATCAGCACCCATTCATGATAAAAACATTTAAGAAACAGGGATAAAAGGAACTTAGCTCAACATCAGAAGGCTATATACAAGAAACTCAAAGTCAACATCATAATGAATGAGGAAAAACTGAAAGCATTCCCTTAAGATCCAACACAAGAAAAAGATGTCCAGTCTCACCACTCCTATTCAGTATAGTACTGGAAATTCTAGCCAGATAAATTAGGCAAGAAAATGAAATAAGGATAAAATTAGGAAAGAAGTCAAATTATCACTGTTTGCAGATGATATGATCCTATACTTAAAAGATCCAAAGAGCTCCACTAGAAGACTGCTATAGCTAATAAACAAATTCAGCAAAGTAGCAGGTTACAGCAGGGCTCAGTGACACATGCCTGTAATCCCACCACCTGAAGAGACTGAGGCAGGAAAATCATAAATTCAGGCCAGTCTCAGCAACTTAGTAAGGCCTAGTCTCAACAAAAGGGGGAGGCTGGAGATGTAGGTCAGAGATAAAGCACCCCAGGTTCACTCCCCAGTACCAAACAAACAAACAAACAAGGAAAGTAGCAGCATACAAAATCAATATATAAAAATTAATATCTTCCATATACAATAATAATGAATCTGCTGAGAAAGAAATCAGGAAAAGCATCCTATTCACAACAGACTCAAAACAAAACAAAACAAAACAAAACAAAAACAACCAAAAAAAAGAAAAACCTAGGTATAAATTAACCAAGGAGGTGAAAGACCTCTACAATAAAAACTATGAACACTGAAGAAAGAAATTAAAGAAGACACTAGAAGATAGAAAGACTTCCCATGTTCTTGGATAGGCAGAACTAATATTGTTTAAAAAAAAAAGTCCTACCAAAAGAAATAAACAGGTTGTATGCAATTCTCATCAAAATACTAATGACATACTTACAGAACTAGAAAAAAGCTCTAAAATTCATTTGGAAAAATAAAAGACCCTGACTAGCCAAAGAAATTCTAAGCCAAAAATGCAATGCTAGAGGCATCACAATAGCCAATTTAAAATTATACTATAGAGATACAGAATACAAACTTCATGGTACACAGATACATAGACCAATGGTACAGAATAAAAGACATAAGGACAAACACATACAGATATAGTCATCTGATCCTTGACTAAGGTGCCAAAAAAAAAAAAAAAATACATTGAGGAAAAGACAAACTTTTTAAACAAATGGTGCTGGAAAAACTGGTTATCTGTATGTAGAACAACAAAATTGGATCCTTATATCTCATCTTGCATAAAAGTCAACTCAAAATATATCAAAGACCCAGGAATTAGATCAGAAACTATGAAACTCCTGGGAGAAAACATAGGATTAACACTTCAACATATAGGCACAGGCAATGACTTTCTCTGTAGTACTTCTCAAGCTTAGATATTATACCAAGAATTAATAAATTAAAAAGCTTCAGCATAGTAAAGAAAACAAAAATGTAAAGAGAGAACCTACAGAATGGGAGAAAATCTTTGCTAGTTACTCCTCTGACAGAGGATTAATATCTAGAATACATAAAGAACTCAGAAAACACCAAAAACAACCCAAACAATAAATAAATGAATTAAACAGGCAGTTCTCAAAAGAAGAAATACAAATGGATAACAAATACATGAAAAAATGTTCAATATCTTTAATAATTAGGGAAACACAAATCAAAACTACACTACGAGTTCATCTCACTCAGGTTGTATAGTAACCATTGTTTTAGTTAACTTTTTGTAGCTGTGACCAAAAGACCTGACACAAACCATTAGAGGAAAAGTTTATTTGGCTCACTGTTTCAGCCATCTCAGACCATAGAGAGCCAACTCCATAGCTCTGGACCTGAGATGAAGGAGAACATCATGGCAGAAGAGTATGGCAAAGGAAAGCAGGCTCAGGACATAGCAATCAGAAAGCAGAGAGAGCGCCACTAACCAGAGACAAACTATAAACCTCAAAGGCACACACCCAGTGACCTACTTCTTTCAGCCAATCTCTACCGGCTTGTGGTTACTCAGTTAATTTTTATCAGGGAAGTAATGCACTGATTAGGTTAAGATGCTCATAACTCAGTCATTTCACATCTGAACTTTCTTTCATTGTCTCACACATGAGCTTTCAGGGGACATCTCATATCTAAACCATAATAACCACCAAGAATACAAACAATAATAAATACTGGAAAGAATACAAAGAAAAGTAACACTTTTACACAGTTGGTGGGGTTGTCAATTAGTAAAACTACTGTGGAAATCAGTATGGAGTTTCCTCAAAAGACTAGACCTGGAACCACCATATGACCAGCTACAGTGCTCCTCATTATTCCTAAAGAATTAAAGGCATCATACTATAGTGGTACATGCATACCCATGTTTATAGCAGCAAAATTCATATTAGCAAAACTATGGAACCAGCTTAGGTGTCCATTAAAGGATGAATGAACAAAGAAAATGTGGTATATATACACAATGGAGTTTTATTCAGCCATAAAGAAGAGTAGAATTATGTCATCTGAAGGAAAATGAATGGAACTTAAGAACATGTGTTAAGTGAAATAAGTCATACACAGAAAGTCAAGGGTTGTGTGTTTTCTCTCAATGTGGAGAGGAAAAAGGAAAAGAATCTTGGCTGGGGGGAATCTTTATAAATATGGAAGGGACGTCAGTAGAGTACTGGACAAGTAGGAGGGAGAAGGAGAGGGAAAAGGGAAATACTGGGACTCCCCAGTATTTCCCAAGATATTGGCCAAATTATGTTGCTGATTGTGTACATTTATGAATATGTAACAACAAATCCCACCATTATGTATAATTATAATGTACCAATAAAAATATGCAAAAATAAATAAAGGGATAGAAAAAGAAGTACACACATACATGTAGGTTATTGGATATTGATTTCACCCTCCATTTGACCTCAGCCAAACTTGATTATATCTACCATGCCACCATTTCCTCCCCATCCCCACCCCCACCCAGTGATTCTATTTCTAACCATG
>JAJEJO010002394.1:137278-186292 GCA_020662805.1 Glaucomys volans | reverse complement strand
CCCCCACCCAGTGATTCTATTTCTAACCATGCACCATGGCACAGCCTGTAATCCTAGCTACATAGGGGACCTAAGCAGGAGGAAGGCAAGTTTGAGGCAAGCCTGGGCAAGTTAACAAGACTTGTCTCAAAAAAAAAAAAAAGGAAAGGCTGGTGACATTGTCCAGGGGTACAGCATGCTTGAGAGTTCACTTCCCAGTACCATAAAAAAAAAAAAAAATTACAATCTGTCCTTCACAGGTACCAAGGTTAGGTCTTCAACATATCTTCAAGGGAGGCACAACTCAACCCATAGAAGATATTCAATTTTTTTTTAAACATTGGACTAAGTTGTAGACACCTTTCCCATTATTCCTAAATACTTCAGTGTATAGTTTCTAAAAATCAGGATACCCTTCCACATAACCACCATAAACCAAAAAACAAAACAAAAAAAAAGAATTAACATTGATACATATTACCATCTGATCTGTGGGCTCCATTGAAATGTTGCAAGTTGTCCTAATAAATTCTTCATAATAAAAAAAAACAAAAGCAAAGTCTTCCTTTTTCCACCCATCATAAATGTTCTCAGACCCAGTCTAGGACTATTTGGTTACTGTATTTCTTTTATTCTTTCAAGCTGGAAGAGTCCTCAATTTTCCCTTATCTCTAAGGGGACATCTGTTGATGCTTTTTGAAGAGTAAAGTCCAGTAACTTTGCAGAGTGTCCTTTGTGTTTCCTCAAGACTCAAATAAAGCAATACATTTTGGCAGGAATTCCACAGACGAGATGCTGTGTTTTTCTCCATACATTACATCAGGAAATTCATGATGATGCTTGTCTCATTATTGGCTGTGTTGACTATCATCACTTGGTTAAGATGGTACATGCTGGGTTTCTTCACTGTGTGGTTATTGAATAATTAATAAGCGGTTGATATGCAATTTGCCAGTAGATACTTTGAGGCTATGTAAATATCCAGCTCCTCATCAAACTTTTACCCACTGATTTTAGCATCCATGGTTTTGTGTGCCTGAATCATTTATGAGTGTGAAATAGTAATTTCTAACTCTATCAGTCCTCGTACACCTATTAACTGGAATTCTGCTAAAAGGAAGAGATTTCCATTCCTTTTATATGCATTTATACAAATAGGGACTCATGAATATTTATTTTATTCAGTGGGCTATAATCCATTACTAGCATTATTTATTTATTTTTTATTTTTATTTTTTGGTACCAGAGATTGAAACCAGGGGCACTTACCCACTGAGTCACATTCCCAGCCCTGTTCTTATTTTTTATTTTGAGAAAGGGCCTCTCTAAGTTGCTTAGGGCCTCAAACTTGTGATTCTTGTGCCTCAGCCTCCTGAGTCACTGGGTTACAGGCATGCAATGCTACCCCTGTGAACATTATTTATTTTGATGATCACATTTGGTCTGTAAAAGTCTTTACATACAATCCCTCATATCGTTTTAATATGTCTTTATCATTCTTTGAGGACTACCTTCTTTCTGGTATAAGATATTACAGACTTACCTTATACTTTCTCTGCCTCCAACATGTAATTATCCATTTCTCCAAAGAATTTTGTTTTCTTTTAGTGAGGAACAGTATCTAGAAAACAAGATTTGGAAGCAAGGCATATTCATTTGTACTGGAATGTATTTATTTTTCAGGACCTTTTCAGAAGACATACCTAGGAAATATGTATATGTATAAACACATACAAGTATGATATGTATGTCTGTAATACTCTATCCATGTAGGAATCTATTGATCCATAAAGGGTAGACATAATATGGTAGACATAATTTTAAGGGTGGTTTCCCTAAAATTCTTGTCTCCTGGTTATTCAATCAAACATTAATGTAGATACTACTGCAAAGGCATTTTGCAAATATAATTAAACCCCAAAGTCATTTGAATTTAAGATTATTTAGGTAAGCCTAACTTATTTAAGACCTTTTAAAACACAGTTTTCTCCAGCTGAGTGTCACCAAAAGAGGTCTGAAGAGGTCCCAGAGAGGAGGATCTGAACTCAGAATGAAAGGGCGCTTGACAGCAATGCAAAAAGGAATTTCAAGAGGTATAAATTAGAAGCACACGAAGAGATTTATTCAGGAAAGCAAAGAGTACACATTCAAGGGAGAATGCAGTCTATCTCAAGCAAAAGAGGCACTTTGGCATCTCAGGTTCTTCTTTCAAAGGAAATTTTGTGAGGAGTGGGCATGGAAAGGTATGTGGGGATGATATGAGTCTGGCGATCACAAGATGGTTTTTGGTTGTCTGGCAATCTCAGGATCCTTAGGTTGACATTTCCATTATCTGATCAAAGGGTAACATTGGGAAAATATATTTTTAAGTTTTGTGTCTTCTTTCACTTTATCTGTTCTAAAACTACATGTGCTAAAAGACTAATTACCAGTGTACAGAGCAATTTTCATAAGCAGGTGAATTTCCAGTAAGTTTAAGATTGTGAATGAAGATTTGTAGATTTTTCAGATATTTGGGATTGACAGGCCTGGGAGAAGTGTTGGTTTGAGGAATGACAGGTCTGGAAGGAAAACTGTCTTGGGGAGAAGAGGTATGAGGAACGTTAGCACAGGCTTTCAGATTCAAGTATAATCTCCATTTTCCTCCTCCTGTTTACTGTGTGTGTGTGTGTGTGTGTGTGTGCGCGCGCGCGCATGAATGATCATTTAATTTTTTTGTATCCTACCTCAGGAGGAGAAGGGAACTCATAGAGATTTGACAACATAAGTGGCTTGACAATTTGCTGCTGGCTTGAAAGTGGGCACGGTCAATGTGACAAAGAAAGCAAATGGTCACAAGGAACTTAAAATGATTCCAACTGATAGTCAAAAAGAAAATAGGGAACTGAGTCCTACAACCTTGAGGAACTGAATTTTGCCAACAACCTGAATGAAATTGGAGTGATTTTTTTCCCCTCAGGGGCTCTGGTTAAGAGACCATCCTGACAGACACCTTCATTTCGCCTCCTTTGAATTTTGGACCTATAAAACTATGAGCTAATAAATGGGGATTGTTTTAAGCCATTAAATTTTCATTTGTTATGGCAGCAATAGAAAATTAATAAAGATAGACATTGATAAAATTATATTGGAATTTGGAATTTCCTGAATGATATCAGAGGAGCATCTTTTATTATTCTTAATTAGGCCCCTTTCAACCATACCTGAGTTTATGCTAAAGAGGTTCTTGGAGAATAAGGGCTGGTTGCCAAAGGAACCAACTAAGTGATTATGATTAGAGGATTCGAATTTGCAGCCCCACCTCCTGACCTCTAGGAGAGGAGATGAAGATGGACTTCATTGCCAAGGGCCAATGATTTAATCAACCATGCTTATGTAATGAAACTGCCACAAAAATCCTAACAATGGGGTTGGGAGAACTTCCAGATGGGTGCACACAATGAGGTTCTGGGTGCACCCCAATCCCCAACTCTTACCCTGTGCATTCCTTCCATTTGGCTACCCCTGAGTTATCTTCTATGACAAACTAGTAATAGTAAAACATTTCACTGAGCTTTGTGTGTCATTATAGCAAATTATTAAACCTGAATTGGGGGGTCAGGGGAACCCCTGATTTATAGCCAGTCAACCAGAAGAACAGGTGAAAATCCAAAACTTGCAATTGAGGTCTGAACTGGCCACAGTCTTGTGGGACTAAACCCTTAATCTGGGGGTCTGCACTAATTCTGTAGTAATTAGTATCCCAATTGAATTATAAGACAGCGTCTGGGGAGTTGGAGAATCAGCTGGTATGAGAAAAACTCTCACACGTGTGGTGTCAGAAGCATTGTATGTTAGAGAGAGGGCACTTCTCCTCTTACAATCCTTGTGTTTCAGCAGCAACATATCTCCCACACATTTCCTCTCCTTTTAGGTCAGAGAAAAGGAAAGGGCTGGATTTGGGGAAATGTAAAACATATTACATTTTAATTATAATAGACAAAATATACAAAGAACTTGATTTGCTATTAGAAAAAGGCCTCCTCCCTCAACTATAAATTTGGCCACGAGACAAGGAGAAAATAATTATATATTCACCTCTGTCTTTCAATGAAGATAGAAAGAGCTTTCCATTTCAAATTTGTTTTGTTTTGTACCGCATGTGGGTTAATTAGATAAAACCATGTCATGTGCCAGATTCAATCAGCCTGAAAATAATCAGAAAACCAGGTTTGGCATTGTTTGTGCTGTTTTGGCTCCAGTAAACAAAAGCACGAAATGCAAATTGGCCTCAGAAAACAACATACGTGTACTGGTGCCAGCTCTTCTTTCATGGGATTATCTCTAGCTGGCACCTGAGTAGCAGATGCTGCTCTGGGTGACCATTACACAAATCTACATGATGTATATGCCTATTTCCCTCCATTAGACAGTGGACACCTCCACGAAGGGCACTTATTTTATTGCCTCTGACATAGGCTGAAACTAGCTTGATAGTTGGCTGTCAGTCAACTGAAATTACATGTTGAAGTTAAAAAATGAACGCATGTTTTTGTTTGGTTTATACCCTCACAATTTCCATTAGGTTCATTTCTTTCTTTCTTTCTTTTTTTTTTTTTTTCATTGCCTGTAAGATTAGAAATAAAGCCCAGAAACCACCTTTCAGCTGTATCCTTGTTGTAGGTAGTTCTGTGAAACATTAAAGGAAGAAAGCAGGGAGTATTGCTATCTTCCTATATTAAGGTGGTATCAGTAGTGTTCCAACAAATAAACCAGCTCATATTTTAGCAGAGATCCAAGTAATCATAAGGTGAAAAATTATTTTTAAAAAAATCAAATCATCTGAATGATAATAAAATCCAGATGAACTATTTTTTCTTTTTGTTATATAAACTGTCTGACCTCAATACACAGAGGAATAGGATTACACATAATTCTTCTTCTACTTTATTTTTTTAAAAGAATATTTTCTGGAATATTCTAGAATGGGGGATGGGTGGTGATCATTATCTCTCTAGTGTGAGTGAAACTCCTCTTGTTCAGATCTCCAGTGACAACCTATTTGATAAATCTAATGGGAGCATTTTATCCTGATCTTACTTGATTCCCCTGTGGATAACAGACATTCACTACTATTGCATCCTTTTTGAAACTTGCTTGGTTTCTGTGTCACCCCCCAACTCCCAGCTTCTTTTATTTGTCTGGCTTCACTTTTTTTTTTTTTTTTTGAACCAGGGATTGAACCCAGGGACACTCGGCCACTGAGCCACATCCCCAGCCCTATTTTGTTTTTTATTTAGAGACAGGGTCTCACTGAGTTGCTTAGGGCCTTGCTAAATTGCTGAGGCTGGCTTTGAACTCGTAATCCTCCTGCCTCAGCCTCCCAAGTCGCTTGGATTACAGGCGTGCGCCACCACGCCCGGCTTCTGCCTTCATATTTATAGTTTCTGTTGCCCTGACTCCCACTGTTTACTCCTTTGGTCTTGGGGTCCTGGTGTCGGTATAGTCTAATCCTCACTGTTTTAGGATTAGACTCTATTTATCGTTGCTAGCTCAATAGTCACCAGTGGAAAACCTCTAAGAATCACTTTGTAGTCTCCTCTTTTCCTCATCCCCCTACCTGCCCAGTCCTGTCTTGATGCCACCTTTCTGTGTGTGTGTGACAGGGGAGCAGTACTGGGGATTGAACCCAGAGGTGCTTTACCACTGAGCTATATCTCCGGTCCTTTTTATTTTTGTTTGAGACAGGGTCTTACTAAGTTGCTTAGGGTCTTGCTGAAGCTATCCTCAAACTTGTAATCCTCCTGCCTCATCCTCCCTAGCTGCTGGAATTACAGGTGTGCACCATCACACCTAGCTTGATGCCACCTGGTTCACCTGTGTTGGACAGCTTTCCATCACTATGACAAAATAACTCAGAGAATCAACTTAAAAGGAGGAAAAGTTTATTTCAGTTCATGTTTTCGTAAGTTTTGACTCACGGTTGCTTGGCCCTGTTGCTTTGTACCTGTGGTAGCATAGTGTATCAAAGGTGGGAGGGAGTGCATGGTGAAAGAAATTGTTTACCTCACTCCAGCCAAGAAGCAAAGAAAGAAAGGAGGATGGGTCAGGGTCTCCATGTCTCCTTTGGAGGCACCTCCCAGTGGCCTCAATTCCTTCTCTTAGGCCCCAGCTCTTAAAGGTTCCACCATCCCCTGAGAGCACTATGGACTAGGGGCAGATTTTCAACTCACTGGCCTTTGAGGGACATTTAAGATCCAAACTAAAGCAATCTACTTGGATAACTTACCACATTTTATTTGCAAATACAGAAAACACAACTCACATGTGACTTTAAAATAAGGTAAGAGTTTTCTTAGCAATTTATTGGCATTTCAAAAGGTCACAAGTGATTTTTCTTGGTTAAATGAGATGTGACATAATCATCTACAGCTAGGTGTGCACCTTATTTAGATCTGAACATGAACAAATTCTCTGTTCACAGGTTTTTGTAGCAATCAAGGAAATTTGAATATGAACTGGGTATTAGATGATACAACAGGTTATCAATGATTTAGTTAAGTGTAACAATGGGTGTGGAAAATGTCCGTATATAGTAGGAACTCACACTGAAATATTCAGACTGAAATGTTTTTTTTGAACCAGGGATTGAACTCAGGAACACTTGGCCACTGAGCCACATCCCCAGCCCTATTTTGTATTTTATTTAGAGACAGGGTCTCACTGAGTTGCTTAGGGCCTCACTAAGTTGCTGAGGCTGGCTTTGAACTCGCGATCCTCCTGCCTCAGCCTCCCAAGTCGCTTGGATTGCAGGCATGCACTACCACGCCCGGCTTGAGTGAAATGTTTTTAAATTGATTAGGAAAAAGAAAATAGATGAAGCCTTGTGGCATAAAACCAACAACTGCTGAATCTGGATTTTGGGGATGTAAAGATTCATTATGTTATGTGTTGTACATTTTAAATGCTTAAACCTTCAAATACAAGATTAAAATAAAGGGAATTTTTACTCTCATAACTAAAAAGTTCAGAGATGGGGTCAACCTCATGTGATGCTTTATGTAATAATAAATAACATCATCAAGGATCCAATTTCTTTTTAATTTATTCCTGGCTTTCAATGTTTGCTTCATCAGAAAACCATCTCTTCTCAATGGTAGGGGATCATATATGCTGGCTTCCTGAGCAATCCGTGTTACATCTATTTTCCTAAAAGAATTATTTATAGTATGATTTTTTTCTCTCAAATGTGACCTGGTTTTTGAAGATAAATGAATCTGTCACTCTAGTTCATGGTTGTCCAACAACTGCCAACCACAGTTAGGACTTCATGCTTCTTTGTTCGTGTCCAGTTAAAGAGAGAAGAAACTGCTTTTCCAGAGCATTCAATAAACCTTTTCTATACTCCCCATGTCCCAGAAGCGCAAAGTATCCATCCATGAGACAAACATCATGACTAGAGTGAACAGCATGCATGGGTTGGGTTAGGTCAATCAGAGCTTACCCAGAGGGTAGGCAGCACAATCAATGCTGGGATCCAAGTTGGGGGCAGCCAAGAGGAACTGAATGTAGGGAAGAAACCGATGTAAAAGTCACTATACTCCTCCTTTCCATGTCCCCTGTCACTGCTCTGGTTTAAGCCTCAATATCTCTTACTCAGACTATCATGGTAACTTTCTTATGACCTTCCTCCTTAGTTTGAGCCCATCACTACAGTACTACCATAATGATCTTCCTAGTATGTAGATCTGATCATGTCACTACTGGATTCAATATCTTTTTGATGTCCTGCCTTCACTTATAAAATAAAATTCTGAATGCCTTTGCTTATTATATAAAGTCATTCAATATCTGGCCTTTGGTTATCTGTCCACTCTCATCCATCTTGAGTCTCTTCTTTACAACCTAAACTTTAGCAAAACAGAAAGACACACAGTGCTGTTTGCACATGATGCCTTCTTTTACCTCCCTCCAAGCCAGCCTGGTTCCTATCAGTGCAGCAAGCCTGCATCATCCTTCCATTGTCATCTTGAAAGCCAGTTTCTCTCACTCCTCAGAGCATCCCAGGCCCTTTCTCCTTTGTGTCCACTGCAGTCCAGCCTCCTTCCTGACCAGACCAGGACAATGGTTGGTGAGTTAATTGAAAAAAATTAATAAAAAGTTAAATCTATGTTCATAATACTAATACTACATCAAATATTACTTTTATCATTATATATAAATAAATTTTTCACCTTTTTTTTTCATTCTCTTCTCCAAGGAGTTTTTTAAGACCCCCCCCCCCCACTAGTCATCCTCCCTCCCTCAGTGACAATGTAATTCCATAAAACATTGTGTATTAGTACAACAGATACATTGTCCTGTCTGTTCATATACTCTATACTCACAGGGCCAAAGACGTTTATGCGGATGTGGTTTTGTCAGTTTTGCTGATTCAGTTTTGCCTCAAATTTCTTCTACAATGAAAATCCCTCCTTTAGGATTCCTAATTTGGGTTTATTTAAAATTAAAAAGAAACAAGATGTTTTAAGGGTAAACTGAGTGCAGAATCACATTTAATTTTTCTGATTTTCTCGCCATGCTCCCTACTGCACAGCTTTCTGTTTTAATAACTCACTCGATTTTATCAGGTCTGTCCAAGATATTTGATTTCATTTTCATACTACCTCCCACATGTATGCTTTATCACTACTTAATGTATAATTCAGACAACAAAACTGCTGTGAGGGGTGGGATGATAAGAAGAAAAATAGGTGAAAGAGATAATATAAAGAAAGTAGTAACTATCACTTTAGTAGAACTTGCTGAGATCAGGCACTATTCTAATAGCTTACCAAGTTGACTCATTTAACCCTCACAAGGGAGGTTCTACTGCTACTGCCTTGACTGATAAGGAAACTGAGGCACAGAAAGGTCGAGGTTTTTTTTTTTTGTTGTTGTTGTTGATTTGCTAAAAGTTCTTTCAAACAACAAAATATGAAAACACTTTTTAACTTTTTAATACCAGTGATTCGGGAAGCTGAGGCAAGAGCCAAAAAGTTGAGAAACTGATTTGCATATCATATTAAAACATAACGTTTAATGTATTATTAGTATTATGAATCCTCACAAGTTCAAAGTCAACCTTAGCAACTCAGTGAGACCCTGTCTCAAAAAAATATAAAAAAGGGCTGGGAGTGTTGGTCAGTGGTAGAACACCTTTGGGTTTAAGTCCTATTACCACAATCAATCAATCAACCAATCAATCAATAAACTTTGTTTACTTTTTTTCTTTAACAAAGTCTATTGAACATAATGTAATCTGTCTTTGAGATGGTACAAATTTGAAATGGTACAACTAATAAAAATCATCCAATGAAACTTTAATATGATCTTCCCTTTGAATTTCACAAAAAGCATTCATCCTTGTTCTAAAGGAAGCCAGAAAAGTGAGTGTAGCTAAATCAGAAAGAGATCCCTGGGGACTTCATTGCTTTTTGTCTATCTTTTCTTTGCTAGTGAGGGTGAGAAGAACCAAAGACTGAGGGATAAGTAGTCTTTGTGGAGATTTTTCTTTAAAATGGGCTACTTCTGTCGGAGAAGATACCTGAGGAAGCAGTAGAATGGGCTCAGTCAAGTTGATTAGCAGCCAGC
Source organism: Glaucomys volans (assembly GCA_020662805.1). NCBI lineage: Eukaryota > Metazoa > Chordata > Mammalia > Rodentia > Sciuridae > Glaucomys > Glaucomys volans. Next base: position 176,701 of record JAJEJO010002394.1, on the reverse strand, counting down.
AATGGCTCAGGTTGGAGTCTGACCCGAGCTGCAACCCTGCTGAGCCCATCGCCCACCTTGCTATTTCCCTAGCCTAGTTCTCCCTTTCCCCCTTTTCTTGGTTTCTGTTCTGGAAACTTCCAATTCTTAAGCAAGAGTAACTGTCCTAAAAAAGGCTGTACCTGACCTGGGTCTCATTCTAATTGTTTATTTGCTCTAGAACAGCAGCCTGTGACTGCAAGGACCTGGCTGCTAGGATGTGTCATAAACCTCTGATAAACTGTAAACTCCAAGGACTGAGAGACCTTATTTGTTTACCTTGATGTTAAAGGCCCCATGTCCAGCACATTGCCTGAGACCCAACAGATGCTTGATAAATATTTATTGACTGAATGAATAAATGACCTGGAGGCCCCAATATAATTCATTTGATTTATTTAGTAGTATCCTTCATAGTTGCAGAATGATTTAATAAAAATTAATTTCTGTAATAAGATCATGTCTCTGAAGAGTCTTGGAATATTTTTAACCAAGTCTTACATGACACCTTTTCCATTTCTTTGTGTTTGTTTCTAGTTGAAATTTCTGACATTGTTACTCACCATTTCAATGGCTGAATGTTTACCAAATCTTCTCTGACGACCCCTCTAAAAGTAGCCATTTCTGCCTGTAAACTCCAACCCTGGTTGTTGCTTCCATTTTCCCATTTCCTTCTTTTCTTTTTTTCTTCCTTTTTGAGAGGGAGGAGGGTATTGGGGATAGAAACCAAGGGTGCTGTACTTCTGAGCTACATCCCCAGTCCTCTTCTTGTTGTTGTTCTAATTAGTTACACATCGACAGCAGAATGCATTTTGGCACATTGTACACAAATGGAGCACACTTCTCATTCCTCTGGCTGTACATGGTGCAGAGTCACACCAGTAATGCAATCATACATGTACACAGGGTAATAATGTCCATCTCATTCCACCATCCTTCCCATCCCCATCCTTTTTGTTTTTATTTTGAGTCAGGGTCTAAGTTACCCAGGCTGGCATTGAACTTGTGATCCTCCTGCCTCAGTCCAAGTATTCTTTTTCTTTTTGTAGCCTTATAACTTCTCTGAGTCAAAATGTTAGACAAATGTTCTTCTCCTCCTACAGATAAGAGGAGATTTGAGGAGGTTAATGAGCATTTCCAGGAACACAAAACTGAAAAAAGAGGAAGCACAGGCTGGAACTCAGACTTTCTTCCTTTCTCCTTCTCCAGGTTTCTGTACTGCTGAACAATGCACGTGCCCATGGTATTATCGCAGTGTCAATGTTATCTTCCCTACTAGATTGTGAAATCCTCCATACCCTAACCTCTCAGGAATTCTAATATTAACTACATAAAGGAATGAATGACACTTAAAACCTTTCATTCAGAAATAGGGGGGAACAAACAGGACTTCTTTGCTGATTTTACAATGGGAATAAAGGGCAAAAAAGTTGTCAAGTTGGTGTAGCAGCTGGAAAACACTATGCAAGCACCAAATGTTGGCTAATTTTTGATCCAAAAAGCTTATTTTTAAAATTAATAATACAAGTGGGTCTTTCTACATCCAACTTAGCACAAAACTGGTGGGGGGTGAGATTTATATACTCGCTTACCAATTTCTCCTCTGTAATTTCACCATAAATGCAGCCATTCATTTATGGGGGTGGAGTAGGCAAACTACCTCCTCCTGGGTGGGAGAACTGTGGCATTAAAAAGAAGCGTGACCAGGTGCGGGTAGGAAAAAAGGCAGGGCCCACCCTCACGCACTGTCTCCTGGTCCAGGCATCCCACCAGACCCACCTTAGACCACAGGGCTGCAGCGGCCTGGGGATCCCCTCTATGCAATATCCCAGAGGATCTGAAACAAACAAAAAGTCCACACGTTCTAGAACCATGGGCTCACAGTATGACCCTCGTTTTTGACAGGGACAAGTTGCCCCGAAGGGAAGTGAAAACTTGATTTACCATGAATCTCTTTCACTAACCTGGCCGACGAGGCAGCCACTAAAATCGCGAAATTAATCAGTCCCGACTAGTTTGTCCCTGCGGCCGCCTCGTAGAAAGCGGCGCAGCGCGGTTTCCGGACCGCATTGCTATGGCTGCCGGTGGTGGCGTCGCTTCTAGCGAGAGGCTGCGCTACGCCGAGTACTCGCCTTCTGGGAAACGGCCCGACGCCGACCTCGACTACGGACTGGTGAGTCCGACCTGGCCCGCGCCGCTCTCTACCCCTGGCGCCTTCGTACTCCCCGCATTCTTTCACTGCAGCCCTCCGCTGCCCGTCTGTTGGGCGGAGAGCCTGCTCTGCGGGGCTGCGACGACGGCGTGGAAGACAGCCCTTGGGAGGGTCGCTGCCTCCTCAAGGAGCTTCCAGTCTCGTGGCTCACAGACGCAGACCGGCGACTGCAGAGCCAGGATGCTGAGTGCCGAGTGCTGCGGGCTGGGTTATCCTGTCGCGTAGGAGACTCGAGTGGGGTCTTGCAGGGGATGTGGTAGGGTCACAGGACGCTTCTTGCGGATCGCGGTGGCTGAAAACACAGTCTGAAGAATGAGCAAAAACTGCCACTCAGGAAAAAGAGGAGGGAAAAGTGCTTTAGTTAGCGGCTCCAAAGTCTGGGGCAGACAAACTGGGTCCAGTCAGAAATGGCAAGTGGTTTATTAAGGTTTCAGGTTAGAGCTGGGAAAGGTGAGTGTCCAATAGAACCAGTACCCACCAATTAAGTATTTTTAAATTTTTTGGAGATGTATTCATTTTTTGCTCTATTTTTAAACTCATGCATAAAAACGTAAAATAGTACACATGCTTGTGAGGTGCCGTCCAATGTCCTGAAGCATTTCCCTGTGTTTTATTCTAGCATTTTCATAGCTCCAGGTCTCACATTTAAGTCCTTAAGCTAGCAGGGCGTGGTGGCACACATCTATAATCCCAGCAACGTGGGAGGCCAATTTAGCCAGACCTTAAACAACTTAGACCTTATCTCAAAATAAAAAATAAAAAGGACTGGGATGTGACTCAGTAGTAAAGCACCCCTGGGTTCCTTCTCTAGGACAAAACCAAAACCAAAACCAAGGTATTTGGAGTTGTTTTAACTGGTAGTTTAGTTTCCTTCTGCAGTGCATATGTAGCCATATTTAAAAAGTAAAAGAAACAGATTTAATTTTAACAATGTATTCTATTTAATCTGATTCATTTAAACATAATCATTATAAAACAGATATTTTATATTTTTTTTTACACTTATACAGCACATCTTAATTGGGATTAATGTTTTTACTGCTCAGTAGCCCCATGTGCTAGTGGCTATCTTATTGATCAGTGGAGTTAGAGATAAAGGGGATAGGTACTAGAACATAGGAAACATTTTATATATTACATGAAAAAGTTGTATATCCTTAGATCAAAGTACCATTTTGATACCTAGAATAGCAGAGGAATGACAAGTTGGACTATTAGGAAGTTCTCTTAATCCCAGCACCTTTGTAGGCTAAGGCAGGAAAATCACAAGTTTGAGGCCAGCCTCAGCAAGTTACTGAAGCCCTAAGCAATTGAGCAAGACCCTGTCTTAAAATAAAAAAGAAAAAGAAAAAGCTCAGTGTTGAAGTGCCCTTAGGTTCAATCCCCAATACAAAAAAGAAAAAAAAAAAAGTTCTCTCAGACCATGTGTAAGTGTAAGAATGGATTAAATGGATAAAGTCTGTAAATGTGATTATCCCTTTTTCACCCCACCTTCCCTAGTACTCCAAAACACAGTGATATATCTTGCCTTTAAATTCACTAATTGCCTATACTATTTGTTTACTGATCACATTGTCTTGTGTTATCTTTTCTGTTCACTTGTGATTTTCCAGCGTTTTTCTTAGTTTTCTAAGAGCAGAGATTCAATGTTGACTTTCTATTAAGCAAATTTGTAATGCCTCAATTATCATTACTTGATACATTTCTGATACATTTCTGGATCATTTAGGTGGACTTGCCTAGTAAGATTCCAGAAAACAAGGAAATCAAGTTTGCTTTCATTCAACAAACATTTCTTGAGTTTTGCTAGGTGTCAGGTACCATCCTAGGGCCTTAATACATAAATAAACAAAAAATAAAAGTTTAAAGTAGCAAACACTTTGATTTTCTGTTCTGATTCATTCCTTCCACAATTCTGTGAAGAAGTTCCTCACTTAATAAATGAGGAAACAGTTCTTCAGAAAGTTGTAAATAACTTGCCCAAGATTATTCCCCTAATAAGTGGCAGAGTTATGATTCCAAGTCCTACATTTTCCCCACTATAACTTGCTGACTTCTTAGAGGTAAGACTTTCTGGATAAGTCTTTGATGTAGCTGAATAAGATTAGGTAGAAGGAATTTCTTTGTAGAGAGTTGTGAAAAATTCTCTATATCAGTCTGATTTGCTAGTCTGTTGAGAACACTAATATTGGTGATTTTTACATTTTTTAGGTATTTTACCTGGAAGGGGAGAGAATATACAGAATCGGATATCGGTTAGGAGGACTTTTTAATAGTCTAGGCATTTGAAGGCTAAAATTGTGGGCCAGTGATACTCTGCCTCTCCATCCCAGTGTCCCTTTTGTTAAACGCTCCTATAATATCCTGAAATGAGATTTATGCTTCAATTAGAACACTATATTGATTTTTTAAAAGTGAGGGGTGAGGATGTAGCTTGGTGGTAGAGTGCTTCCCTAGCAAGTGTGAGGTCCCAGGTTCAATTTCCAGTGTTGTTAAAAAAAAGAAGGAAACATACATAAAGGTGAAATAAGTTTTTTATTAGAAAATAATACATGACTTTAAATATGTAAATGCTCGGCATGGCTATGTTAGGAGACATAATGAAGTAAGTTTGTTGCTTATATACTGCAACAATACAAAGAATCACTGTGTATGTCACAATTACAAATGCAGACTATTATATATATTGTTATTTCTAACATCATAGGGCCATTTTCATCAAGTTGATTTTCCCCCCAAAGTGTAAGCAATTTGTGGTAAAATATTGACCAAAATTGGATTCTTTCCCTCAAATCACATGGCATTTGTACTTAGGGAATAGTCAGTCTATACTAAAACAGTGCAAAAATGATATAATTTATATATATCAGAGTCTGGACTAAGATGATCATATGCTGGCTTTTACCTACTCAAGTCCAGGGGAGTCTTTTAAAATCTTCAAGGATACAGAAAGTTCTTTGTGATATTGTGTTGTCCTTCACATTTTAGGACTTCTGGAATCAGTAGTACCCTGTCCACAAAGTACTCTCCCTCCTATCCAGATTATCCTGCAACCAAGTCATGGATTTTCAGATGATCCTGTTCTGCTTCTGGTAGGAATCACTAATCTAGGCAATGAACAATGAGTTAGAAGATAAAATTGTTGATATTATGTTTGGGGGAACTTGGAAGTGCTGAAAGCAAAGGGAAGCTGCCAAAGGTGTGTTAGGAAAGGGAGAAGAGGCCTTGAAAATAATAGAAATTAATGTTTATCAAGGAGTTAAAGAAAAATCTTTCATACTTTTTTTTGTGTGTCATCCTAAGTACAACTTCTTTACATTGTTTTATTTGATCAAGTTTCTGAACTTGCTTTTAGACAAACTACATATATTTTGGAGATATTTGTTGAACTTTAAAAGCGAAATAACAGGATGTGGGTTGTTCTGGTGGACAAGGACTGAGCCAATTTAGGTGTGCATCTTTAGGTTGAAGCTAGATAAAATGAGATTAAGAGTCTGAATGCTTATTGACTGGACCTTTAAAGGCATGGAAGGCCATACTAATTAACAAGCATGGGTAATGGCTGGTAAATATCACTGACATCAGAGGTCACCTCACAAAGGGTTCAAGAGTAGAGGGCTGCTTGATATCTTCTGCACAGTGAATGCAGCCACCTCTGCAGGTTTTCTCATTCCACAAAGAAGCTTCATACCATTTTTAAAATTCAAATTTATTTATTATTTTAAATTTATTTACAATGAGGTGATTAAACCCAGGAGTGCTGTACCACTGAGCTACATACCCGGTCCCTTTTAATTTTTTTATTTTGAGGCAGAATCTTGCTAAATTACGGAAGCTGATCTCAAACTTATGATCCTCTTGCCTCAGCCTCCAAGTCTCTGGGATTATGGGATTGTGTAATGGTGCCTTTCAGAATTTATTTTAATGTCTATAAAATATGTGTCTATTGTAGTACTTGTTGAAATAGTTTTTTTCCTTGGGTAAGCTTCCCTTAAGAGACCAAGAATTAATATTCCTTGGTCCATTTAGAAGATTTAAAAGATTAAAAACATAAGCAAAATACCTATGTAGGTACTTTACCTTGGATAAAACCGCATTTTACAATGGTTTAATAGTCTGAGGTCATGGTCAAACTTGGCTCCAGCAAAGCTGGTTCTTAGGGAAAAGTACGAAAGAAGCTTTAGTTAAGAAGATAATATTAATCAATTTTTAAAACAGTTTGAACAAAACTTGATATGTATGAGGTGGTAGCCATTTAGTTTCTGGTACTTTCCTAAAAAGTGCAATTCCTGGTATTATTAGGGTAGACATAAGAAAATTAGCCACAACTAGGCACAGTGGCTTTTGCCTGTAATCCCAGCTACTTGGGAGCCTGAGGCAGGAGAATCACAAGATCCAAACCAGCCTTGGCAACTTAGTGAGAACCTGTCTCAAAATAAAAATAAAAAGCACTGAGGTTGTAGCTCAGTGTCCCTGTGAACCCAATCCTCAGTATTGGGAAAAAAAAACAAAAAAGAAAATTAGCTATGTGTTTCATTATAAGAGAACATACTTCAAAACTTCTCTTGGCAATCACATGGATTACATATTATACATCCATATTTTAATTTTGATTCTTTCCTCTCTGTTCCTTATATCATAATAGGAGGTTAGAATGTAAGCTTTATGGACAGGGACTTTATTTGCTTCTAGTATTTATTTCCAGCATTTATATTGGTGCCCAGTATGTGATAAGTATTGGAAACAAATTGTTGAATGAATGAATATTATTTTGGAATGGGAAGAAATGAGAAAAATTCTCATTAAGAATTTCTGGTTGCCTGAATGAGTCTCACAAACAAAAGTACAAAATTCAGCTCATTTAAAATGTAGCTTAGTATGTCTCTTCCAGATATGCTTATTCTCTTTTTTGCTCTGTCTTGAATAATGCCATCATCAATTCCACTTTCTCCTTTATCTCCCACATTCTTTTAGCTAGATTGGACTCTTGGTCTTTATCATCTCTCTTCTGACCTGTAGTATTAGCCTTTAAAAACAGGTCTTTTTGCTTTAGGTGCATTTCCCTTTTCAAATATCCTACTGCCATCAGTTAGTTTTCCATAATACAGACTTAATAATGGTATCATTCCTGTTTATCAGGTTACCAAGGCCCAAGCTTTTCTTGGGTGGTATACAGTTTTCTTCATGTACTGACCTCCAGATGGTTTCCCCAGCTGCATTTTCTATCCCCATAGACTGCATAGTACCTATATTGTAACTACATTCAACTTTCATTGTTTCCCTCATGAAGTTTCACACTTCTATCACTTTACTATAGCTTTCTCTTCTGACTAAAATTCTTTGCCAAACAAACTCCTTCCTTTTTAAAGACTCAGTTTATGTGATTCAAAGCCTTCCCTGATCCCATTTCTTCTTCCCTAGCAGAAGAAAGTTGTTTCATACTATGTATTTCCTCAGAAAGTCATGCAAGCTTTTATTATAGTAATTAATATAATATACCAACATTATTTATATCCATATTTGTGGAAAGCAAGTAGAATTTGAGGTCCTCAGGGGAAAAAACTTTTTCTTTGGTTGACATTGTAATTGGCTCATGGTATTCACTTAATTGTTTTTGAAACAATTACTAACTTTGATGTGTGACTTAATGCTGATGTTTGATTCTGCTATCATATTGATACACATATTTTTTCCTCTAGGGTTCTCTTACATGTTAACCTTTAAGGGAGAACAGAAACAAGAGTTTATAGGCACAAACTTACTCACTGCTCTTTCTCCAGAGGTTAGCAAAAGGCCTGGCATATGCTAAATAAATCTTTGTATGTTTACATGGCAAATGTTAAATAAATATTTGTTGAATAAGTGAATAATAGTGTTTATCATTCTTCTTTATCACAACTACCATCCCCTTTTAAGGAAGGAGAATAATTTTTTTCTTTTTTAATTTTCCTCTGATATGACTGTTGTCTATCTTGAACTCAAATGTTGCAGTCTCAAGATAGATATTTTAGCATTTTATAGCACTTTCAGGCAATTTGTATTTATGTATTTATGTATTTACTGATTATGCTGTTTTGGGAGAACAAAATGCCTTAGGGAATTTGTAAACAATTTTCATGCCTTTTTTTCTTTTTTCTTTTTTTCCCAATAGTAACAACTATGATGGAATGGGCTATTTTCCTAGTTTTCAGAAATTTTTTGATTCATAGGAGTGGAACATTTTCTTTTTCTTTTTTTTTCTGGTGTATATTTGAAACTACTAGGTGGTGGTAAGAGACATTTAACTTGGCCCGCTTGTTGATTCACTGGCATTATTCAAAATAATACTCTCTTTTTTGAAATGTAAGTATTTTAACTGAAATTAGATAATCTCTACAGGCAGGGATCAAGTTTTGAGGATCTTCCTTCTCTCAGCTCCCAGAATGATGCCAGGCAATTGTTGCTGCTCCCTAAATCTTTGTTGAATAATTATATTAACAAATGACACTACTTTGGAGAAAAACAGAGGATTAGGAAAAGATTTTATAGAATGATAAACGGTCAGCCTTAAGGAATAAAAAACACAGTACCATAAATTAGAACCCTGGGGTCTTAATCACTCAGTCACATCCCCAGCCCTTTTTATTTTTTTATTTTGTGACAGGGTCTCATTAAGTTGCTTAGTGCCTCACTAAATTGCTGAGGCTGCCTTGAACTTGATGTCATCCTGCCTCAGGATGAGTCATTGAGTCATTGTCTTTTAACTCTTCATGACCAAGAGAGACCTAAAATCTAAGCATCTAATAAATATGTATGACTTATAGTCATAGTACTCTGACTTCTTCTGATTTGCTTTCCTAATACTTATAGTACTCTGACTTCTGATTTGCTTTTCATTTTATTGCTTATTGGTGTTTTCAATAACATAATCTCTAACTTAGAAACAGGTTCTATGTTTAAAGTTTGTTAATTTAATTTGGATTAATAAATTTTGGGGGGAAAGTCAAATTTGTGGAAGCTATAAGCTAGGTATTTATCTGGAGGAAATAAGTATGCAAGGATTGCTACCCCTAAGGACTGAAGACAGCAAACCTACGTTAGTTAGTAAGCATTTTAGACTCTAGCCTATATAGCCTCTTTTATGACTAATCTGCTGTTGTAAACACAGCCATAGACTATACATAAATGTGGCTGTGTTCCAATAAGCCTTTATTTACAAGAACAGGTGCTCTAGAATGCACATTTAGATCAAATTTGAATATCCATAAAGACAGACTTTAGTAAGTGTTGTCATTTTGTTGTTGTTCATTCTTTTACAGAGTCCCATTTTATTTGGTAAGGTACTGAGGCTAAGTGCTATAGTGGATACCAAGATGAAGCAAACATGGATTTAGTCCTCAAGGGACTTGTCCAGTCCTCTTGACTGAGAACTCTGCAGTAGCAAGAATCACGTCTGATTCACTTTGATAAGTTCCCCTAGGGCTAAGCACAACACAGAGCAGGTTGTAGATACTTAGTAAATGTCTTTTCAAAGACAAGTGAATGAAGGAGTAAGCCATAGGTGTCACAAGAAAGATAAATGGATAAAATGCTTGAGTTCAGAGGAATGACCCATTGTTTCTAGTGTGAGAAATTAAAGATTTTTGAGGAAAAGTTAGTGAATGAACTGAACCTTGAGAAAGGAGAATATGAGCAAATTGGATAACCCATTTCAGCCTTTCCTTCCATTCTTTAAAACTTGCTATCTCCTGTTTAGAAACAATTGGAATATCATGTAGTTCAGAATTATTGACTCATATTCATTCACATTTTTAAGTTCCAACAGATCTCTTCCAAACAGCTTGGTTATTACCTTATTTTCTCAATATGATAAGGATTTTTTTTTTTTTTTTTTCAGTACTGGGAATTGAATGCAGGTCCTTGTGCTTGCTAGGCAAATGCTCTTCTACTGAGCTACATCCCTAGCCTTTTTAAAATTTCACGTTGTGAGTTAGGGTCTTGCAGAGTTGCCCAGGCTGACCTTGAACTTGCAATCCTCCTTCCTCAGCCTCAAGTAGCTAGAATTGTAGGCGTGCACCCCCTTGCTTTGCTATGATAAGGATTTTTTGACTGAAATTTTTATAGAACATTGTTTTAGGGTCATAAAATATTTTATTCTTCCCTGCATTTGTTTGCCCTTAAACAGTTCTGCCCAATTTGAAAAATTTCACATTTCTGTCCTGCCCCAATAATATTAGTGGTCTTTTCTATTTTTATTCATTTAAGATACAAAAATAAGATGTATGAATTTATTGAGTTAATTCAAGCAAATAGTGAAGGAGTAAGTAGGGGCTGTAGTTGTAGCTCAGTGGTAGAGAGATTACTTAGCATGTGTGAGGCATTGGGTTTGATCCTCAGCACCACATAATAATAAGTTAATTAAATAAAGGTACTATGTCCATCTACAACTAAAAAATTTAAAAAAAAATTAGTTAAGGATTAAGTAAACTGTCTTTTAGTGAATGTCTGCTGTGTGCCAGGTATGTGATAATATTTTCTTATAATAATCCCTGTGAAGTTAGATGCTACTTTTCACATTTTACACATGAGAAACTTGAGGCTCAAAGAGATTGTCTTAAGGTCATACTGCTAATAACTGGTAGGACTAAGATATGAAACCAGTTTTGACTCCAAAAGTCCTTGACTCTTTACTATACCCCATTGCCTCTTCATCTTTTAGATATCAGAAATCTGTGAAATCCAATTTCAAGAAAATGATGTACTGTCTTAATTTGTGTAGTAATTTTCAGTGTCTTCAGATGCTTCAAGATGTGCTTTAAAATTCTTTAGCTTTAAAGTAGACTTAATTTTATTTCATTTTTACTCAAAAAGGAAGGAAAGAATAATGTGTAATCAAAATTTAAGCTGTATTACCAGATTAAGAAATTTCTGCCTAAAAGGAAAATAGACTACTGAAGAGAGTAAAAGTAGCTTTGAAAAAAAAGGGATGGATTTCCAAGCAAGAAGAACAAGAAGAAATAGGAAAACCTATAAAATGTTGCAGGTCATATTTACAGCAGACAAAAGCCAAGAAAGAGCGTTTCAGAACTTCTTGCCAGAGACTTCAAAGTCTGTATAATAAAAGCTTGTAGGAGGCCTTGATAGGAAGGAGGCTAGCCAGAGACACAGCAGGATACTTTTTTTTATGATCAGGGTGCAAATTTAAGTGCAAGGATAAAAACGAAGATACCAAAGATCAGTGCACTTGTTTTTATTGAAGAAAGAAGCATTCATTTCTAAAATGTATTTCAAAGTAGACAGGTCAGAACGTTTTCTGATTTAAGAAGTTAAATCTTTAAAGTTTAAATCTTTCCTACCAGGTGGGATCTTTCTAAGATTTTTCTTCTTTCATAACTTGTATCTCCTGCCCCTGATTTAAAAATAAACAATTACGTAATACTATCATATAGTAATTGTAATAGCTGCCATTTATTGAGTGTTCATATGTCACGTTGTGATATATATAAATGCCCTCACTCATAAAAATTCATGCCCAAGGAATTAGGTATAATTATTATCCTCATTTTAGATTGCCCTTTTGAGGACCAATGAGGAAGCAGAGGGCAAATAACTTGACCAACTAAGGTTGTGGAGCTGAGAAGTAGGGAGCTGAAACTCAGACCATGTTTCTTTGATTTCAAAGCCTATGACCCTACAACTTTGTTTTATTGAAAATAGGTAGGAACTAGGAATATATCAGTACTGTTAATGTTTTGGTTAACATCATTCTGGCTTTTTTTTTTTCTCTTTCTTTTTTTCCATGCTGGAGATTGAACCCAAGGCATCATGCATGCTAGGAAGCAATCTACAACTGAGCAACCCTCTGTTGTTGTTTTTTTATATGTACATATGCTATACTTTCTTTTTTTAATAACGTGCATTTATTCTCAATATATAATCTGTAAACATTGTTCAATATTATAACATTTAAATTATTTAGTTGATGTATATTTTTGATTGCCTTAATTTGTTTTAATTATTCCCCTATTGTTGAGTATTCATATTGTTTCCAGTTTTTATATAATAAATAACACAGCAATAAATGTTCTCATGTTTTATGCATCTTTCTCATTATTTTCTTAAATTTTTTGTAGTTACACCTTGTGCCAGTTACCAGTTCAGTTCAAGAGATCGTTCACTGAACCACTCTCCCGAAAACTGAGTTGTTGATTAAAATGCATGCCTCTCGTTATTAATAGTTTTTGTACTGGAGATCCGACAGATTGCCTCATGGTACATTCAGAAGAAAGGTCAAAGAAGGAACTAGTAATTCCACTTGCATACTTATCAAACTTTTTTTTTTTTATCAGATATAAGAATATTAAAAATACACCTCTGGTGAGAGAGAGAGCAAAGATAAAATATTGTGAATGAAATAGAGAATTATCACCTATAATCCCAGTGACGCAGGAGGCTGAGGCAGCAGGAGGATCAAAAGTTCAAAGCCAGCCTCAGCAATGATAAGTTGCTAAGCAATTCAGTCAGACCCTGTCTTAAATAAAATACAAAATAGGGCTGGGGATGTGGCTCAGTGGTTGAGTGTCCCTGAGTTCAATCCCCAGTTTAAAAAAAAAAAAGGAAATAGAGAATTTTAAAGGAGTAAGGACACCAAGGACCAGTGCTAGTATCTAGTTTAACATTAGATAATTAGATGATACTGTGTTCTCTAGGTAATATAAAAAATGACCTAGTAATAAGCACAGGACTTTATAAGGTTTTTGTGAATGGGCATTAAAGTAGAATAGGACCTAGGCACAGTGGCATACACCTGTAATTCCAGTGGCTGGGGACACCTGAGGCAGGAGGATCTGCAAGTTCAAGGCCAACCTTGGCAAGTTAGACCCTGCCTCAAAATTTAAAAAATTAAAAAGGACTGGGGTTGTAACTCAGTGGTTGAATACCCCGGGATTTGATCCCCAGTACCCACCCCCCTCCACACACACACACACACACACACACACACAGAAAAAGGAAGGAAGGAAGGGAGGAAGAGAAAGAGAAAGAAAGAGAAAAGAAAAAGAAAAAAATAGCGATGTTTTATTGTGAGCTCACACTTGAAAAACATCAAGTAGCCTGGTATAGTGGTACATACCTATAATCTCAGTGGCTCAGGAGGCTGAGGCAGGAGGGTCACAAGTCTGCAACTTAACAAGACCCCATCCCAAAATAAAAATAAAGTGCTGGTGATGTAGGTAAGTGGTAGAGTGCCCCTGAGTTCAATCCCCAGTATAAAAGCAAAAAAACTACCTAGGGTCAAAGTCAAAGTTCAAAACTTTTAAGTCTTGAAGTGTCAAATGCAGAGACTTTTGAGAATAATTGGCAAATAATACTATTATAAGAAACATTTTTTACCAAAAATCTAGTGAATTCTAAAAGGAATTAGATAAAGGTGTGGACAAATGAGATGAAAGCAATAATATGTTTTGGAGAACATACATGTTTTGAGTTTGAGAATTAATTTGTAACTTTTATGAGGTCATTTTATTCGTGTCTCTAGGCCCTCCACAGTACCTGGTCTGTAATAGGCACCAAAATTAAGTGTGTAAATATGAATTAATTTGTGAATAATGAGTGAATCAAAAGAACATCCTAAAAGATTTTTTGGGGGTTAAGTGTAGCTCAATGGTAGAGCATTTGCATAGCACATGTGAGGCTCTCAGTTCAATTCCTAGCTCAGCAAAAAGAAAAAAATTGCTTTCTGGACCTAAACTACAGGAGAAATCTGAATAGCCAGGGTTTTCTAGAGAAGCAGAACCAAGTAATATAGGTATGTTATTATCAAGGAATTGGTTTATATGATTGTGTGATGGCAAGTCTAAAATCTATTTGGTGGGCCCCCACAGGCTGAAAACTTTCAGGTAGAAGCTGAATCTGTGTGTGTGTGTGTGTGTGTGTGTGTGCGCATGCATGTGATGCTAGGGACCGTTAGCTAGGTAGTATGGCCTAACCACATTGACACATAAAATTGACCATCACAAAGAACTTGAAATCAAATGTGCAACTTGGTTTGACAAACCTGTGATGAGCCCAGGAACTTCAGGTCTCTCCAAGGTGTCCAGAGTTGGGTTGATCATTGAGCAAGATTTTCTAGCCAGTCACATTTGTTCACATTGTAGCTTAACATCACCTAAGAAAGCTTCTTCCATTGTTAGAATAAAGAGACGAGACTCACATCATTATTTTGAATAAACCCAAAGAATACTTAGAAGATTATTCTTTAAAAAATCATTATGTACAGTGAGGATTTGGGTTAGGGGGATTTTTGTTAATTATACTGCTTAGTGGAATAATATTCATTTTAGGTTAAGGTAAGCCCAAGAGTTGTTTCTTATTTGTCCTTTGATTCTGTTATATTGTTTTGCTTTTTCTTCTTCTTCTTTTTTTTTTTTTTTATTTTTTTTATTGTTGTTTGACCCCTGGGGCAGTTTAGCCAAATCTCTAGTTCTTTTCACTTTGTATTTTGAGACAGGGACTTCCTAAATTGCTGAGGCTGCCTTAAATTTGTGATTCTCCTACTTCAGCCTCCCTAGTAGCTGGGATTACAGGTTGATACCACCGTGCACAGCTATTTATTATTTTTGAATTTTTGTGGTACTGTTCAAACCAGGACCTTGCACATACTAGGCAAGTGCTCTACCCCTCAACTGCAGCTCCAGCCCTCTTCCCCTACTTGTTTTGATCTGCATGTATAATGCATGCCTTTCCCAAATTCTGCTGATTTGCTAGTAGTCTTTTTTGTTCCCTTCCCCCCACTCTCTTTTACTTGCTGTTGTTTAAATTCAAAGAGCTTTCTTTGTGGAAATTGAACCAAATAATAAGACAACATAAAACACTGAGTTCAGCAGAAAGTGATTTGCTTGTGATTAACCCTTGAGAATTGAGTCACTGCAAAATAACAAAGAAAGAATATTTTTGAGATACCCTGCTCATTCTTCTTTTCCATTAGTGGATGAGACATCCCCCATTGCAGGTGTTATGATTTCCCATACTGCTTTGTTTAGGCTTTATCATATTTATCATGACCTGTTTTTAGAAAAATACATCCAAAATAGAGCTTCTTCTACCCAAGCCCTTTCAGTCTTTCTTGGCAGCACAAGGCAATTTCCTTCTGCCAGTTGTTGAAGACAGTAACCTTGACATCCTATATTATTCTTTTCATATACCACATGCAGTCTCAGAAAATTCTCTTGGTTTTACCTTCACAATACCACCACTGGAATCTCACCACTCTCATTTCCAACACTATAACTGTGGTCCAAGTTACCAGCATCTTTTTCTTGGATTATTTTTGTAGACACAGAACTCATCTCCATGTCTCTGCTTTTGACCCTGAGCCATCTTTTTTCAACATGACAACTAGAGTGATTGTTAGAATCCAAGTAAGATAATCGTAGGTCTCTGCTTGAAACAATGGTATGTCCTCTCATGCAGAGAAAAGCTGACGTCCTTATGTTGACCCATAAGGCCTTTCGTGAACTGCTCCCATGCGACTTCTCTGACCTCATTAGCTATTCCTCTTTCCCTCTAACTTGCTGTGTGCACACTGGCAAGCACTTGAGGCACCACCTGTCTCTTTTGTTCTCTTTGCCTATGGTGACCTTCAGATGTTGGCATGGCTTCTTCACTTGTTTATTATTATTTTTTTATTAAATTTTTTTATTTTAGTTCATTGTACACAACTGGAGTACAACTATCATTTTTCTGGTTGTACACAAAGTAGAATCAAACAATTTGCATATTTATACATGTACATAGGGTATAGATATTTGTCTCATTCTATTATCTTTCCTTCCCTGCCCCCTACCCAACCCTCATTTTCCTCTATACAATCCATCCCTTCTCCATTCTTCCTGTGCCTCCCCACACCCCCGCTATGTGTCATCAACCACTTACAAGAAAAATCATTCCACCTTTGGTTTTTTGCAATTGGCTTATTTCACTTAACATGATCTTCTCCAATTCCATCCATTTACCTGCAAATGTCATGATTTTATTATTCTTTATGGCTGAATAATATTCCATTGTGTATATATACCACAGTTTCTTTATTCATTAGATCCAGATATTTTATTTTTTTGAGGCTATTGTGAATGGGATAGTTTTCCTAATTTCTCTTTCAGAGGATTCATCACTTATGAATAAAAATGCGTCAGATTTATGAGCATTAATTTTATATCCTGCTACTTTACTGAATTCTTTTATGAGTTCCAGAAGTTTTCTGGTGGAATCTTTCAGCTCCTCTAAATATTGACTCATGTCATCAGCAAATAGTGATAGTTTGAGCTCTTCTTTTCCTAATCGTATCCCTTTGATTTCTTTGGTCTGTCTAATTGCTCTGGCTAGAGTTTCAAGGACAATGTTGAATAGAAGTGGTGAAAGAGGGCATCCCTGCCTTGTTCCAGTTTTCAGAGGGAATGCTTTCAATTTTTCTCCATTTAGAATGCTGTTGGCTGTGGGCTTAGCATAGATAGCCTTTACAATGTTAAGGAACGTTCCTACTATCCCTATTTTTTCTAGTGTTTTGAGCATGAAGGGGTGCTGTATTTTATCAAATGCTTTCTCTGCATCTATTGAAATAGTCATGTGGTTCTTGACTTTAAGTCTGTTGATGTGGTGAATTACAATCATTGATTTCCAGATGTTGAACCAACCTTGCATCCCCGCGATGAAACCCACTTGATCATGGTGCAGTAACTTTTTAATATGCTTTGTATGCGATTTGCTAAAATTTTGTTAAGAATTTTTGCATCTATGTTCATTAGGGATATTGGTATGAAATTTTCTTTTCTTGATGCGTCTTTGTCTGATTTTGGTATCAGGGTGATACTGGCTTCATGGAATTAGTTTGGAAGGGTTCCCTCCTCCTCTATTTCATGGAATACTTTGAGGAGTATTGGAATGAGCTCCAATTTGAAGGTCTTATAGAACTCAGGTGTGAATCCATCTGGTCCCGGACTTTTCTTTGTTGGTAGGCTTTTGATGACTTCTTCTATTTCATTGGTTGAAATTGATCTTTTTAAATTATGTGTATCCTCTAGATTCAGTTTGGGTGGCTCATATGCCTCTAGGAACCTGTTGATGTCTTTGAGATTTTCCATTTTGTTTGAGTATAAGTTTTCAAAATAGCTTCTAATTATGTTTTGTATTTCAATAGTGTCTGTTGTGATATTTCTGTTTTCATCAAGAATTTTAGTAATTTGAGTTTTCTCTCTCCTCTTTGTTAGTGTGGCTAAGGGTTTATCAATTTTGTTTATTTTTTCAAAGAACCAACTTTTTGTTTTGTCAATTTTATGAATTGTCTCTTTTGTTTCAATTTCATTGATTTCTGCTCTAATTTTAATTATTTCCTGTCTTCTACTACTTGTAGTGATGAACTGTTCCTCTTTTTCTAGGGCTTTGAGCTATAATGTGAGGTCATTTATTTGTTCACTTTTCATTCTTTTATTGAATGTGCTCCATGCAATGAATTTTCCTCTTAGCACTGCTTTCATAGTGTACCAGAGATTTTGATATGTTGTATCTTTGTTCTTGTTGACCTCTAAGAATTTTTTTATTTCCCCCCTAATGTCTTCTGTTATCCATGCATCATTCAATAGCATATTATTTAATCTCCAGGTGTTGAGTAGTTTCTGTTTTTTATTTTATCATTGATTTCTAATTTTATTCCATTATGGTGTGATAGAATACAAGGTAGTATCTCTATCTTTTTGTATTTACTGAGAGTAGCTTTGTGGCATAACATATGGTCTATTTTAGAGAAGGATCCGTGAGCTGCTGAGAAGAAAGTGTGTTCGCTTACTGATGGATAGAATATTCTATGTATGTCTGTTAAGTCCAGGTTGGCGATTGTGTTATTGAGTTCTATGGTTTCTTTGTTCAATTTCTGCTTGGAAGATCAGTCCAATGGTGAGAGAGGTGTGGTAAAGTCACCCAGTATTATTGTGTTTTGGTCTATTTGGTTCCTGGAATTAAGAAGGATTTGATTGACGTCCATGGATGTGCCACTGTTTGGGGCATAAATAATTATGATTGTTTTGTCTTACTGATTTGTGCTTCCCTTAAGCAGTATGAAATGCCCTTCTTTATCCCTTCTAACTAATTTTGACTTGAAGTCTGCTTTATCTGATAAGAGGATGAAAACCCTTGCTTTTTTACTGAGTCCATGTGCGTGGTAGGTTTTTCCCCATCCTTTCACTGTTAGTCTGCCAGTGTATGTCTTTTGGTTGATGAGTTCAGGCCATTAACATTCAGGGTTATTATTGAGATATTTGTTTTCCCGGTCATTTTGGCTTATTTTTGGTTTTTAACTTGACTTGGTTTCTCCTTTATTTGGCTATTTCCTTCAGGGTAGTTCCTCCCTATGCTGACTTACATTGTTGTTTTTCATTTCTTCCTCATGGAATATTTTGTTTAAAATGTTCTGTAGTGCTGGCTTTCTATTTGTAAATTCTTTTAGCTTTTGTTTATCATGGAAGGATTTTATTTCATCGTCAAATCTTAAGGTGAGTTTTGCTGGGTATAAGATTCTTGGTTGGCATCCATTTTCTTTCAGGGCTTGGAATATGTCATTCTAGACCTTTCTTGCTTTTCAGGTGTGTGTTGAGAAATCTACTGATAACCGTATTGGTTTCCCCCTGAATGTGATCTGATTTTTTTCTCTTGCAAACTTTAAAATTCTATCTTTGTTTTGTATGTTAGGTACTTTCTTGATAATGTGCCTTGGTGTTGATCTATTGTAGTTTTGTATGTTCGGTGTCCTGTAAGCCACTTGTATTTGATTTTTCCATTTCATTCTTCAAATGTGGGAAATTTTCTGATATTATTTCATCGAATAGATTATTCATTCCTTTGGTTTGTATCTCTGTGCCTTCCTCAATCTCAATAACTTTCAAATTTGGTCTTTTCCTGATATCCCATAATTCTTGTAGGCTTTGTTCGTGACTTCTTACCATTTCTCCATTTGGTCAACTTTGTTTTCAAGATTAAATATTTTGTCTTCAATGCCTGAGGTTCTGTCTTCCAGGTGATCTAGCCTGGTGGTTATGCTGCCTATTGAGTTTTTAATTTGGTTTATTGTTTCCTTCATTTCCAGGAGTTCTGTTTGTTTTGTTTTGTTTTTCAGAATCTCTGTCTCTTTATTGAAATGATCTTTAGCTTCCTGTAACTGCTCTTTTAACTGTTGATTGGTACGATCATTCATTGCCTGCATTTGCTCTCTCATCACATCATTTGTTTCTCTGATCATTTGAATTATGTACACTCTGAACTCCTTTTCTGACATTTCTTCTGCCCTGCTATCATTGGATTCTGTTGATGTAGCATCTAGGTTTATTTGAGACACTTTCTTCCTCTGTTTTCTCTTGTTGCTCCTGTATCTTCTGTGAGAATCTGAGGTATTGCAGCTTCCCCCCTATTGACTTATGCTATCTCTGCACGTTTCCATAACCTTACCTCCTAGTCTTCAGTAACACTAGATCATGGGCTGGGGCCAGTCTAGGATATGTCTGGGCCTCTGGGCTGATCCTCCTGGCGACACCTTCTTCCCCCCACACACACTTAGGCCCCACGTACCAGGTGCAGAGGTCTCAGGCCTCTGCACTGGGCTGAGCCTGATGTCTGTCTCTTTGCCTACCTCCCAGACCTGGAAATCTCATGGGATTTGGCTTGGCAGAACCCAAACCTCTGAGCTGAGCCTCCCTGAGTGGGAAACTCAAGTGTCCGCTGTATCTGCTTACCACACGCTGAAGTCTCCCACTCTTCTGGGCTGTGCCAGCTGACCTGGCGCGGAAATTCCAGGGGAGCACTTAGGGCCGACCTACCTGGTGCAGAGGTCTTAGGTGTCTGCGCTGGGTTGAGTCTGATGTCTGTCTCTGTGCCTGCCTCCTAGACCTGGAAGTCTCCTCTTGTTTATTTTTTAAAAGTCACTTTTGCTAGATGCGGAGGTGCATACCTGTAATCTCAGCTGCTCAGGAGGCTGAGGCAGGAGGATTTCAAGTTCAAGAACAGCCATGGCAATTTAATGAGACCCTGTCTCTAAAAATAAAAAGTGCTGAAGATGATAGAGTACTCCTGGGTTCATCCCCAGTACTGGAGGGGGAAAAAAGTCACTTTTCCTTTTAGCTTTCCCCATTCATTCTACCTAAATTTGTCACCTTCATCTTACAAACACCTTCACCTTAAAAACTTTGTTCTTTGCCTGCATTATTTTAACCTGTGGCACATATTACTATGTAAATATTATTTTCCTTATTTCTATTGTTTATTGTCTCTCTGTCATGCTAAAATGTAGCTTTGCAAGAACAGGGATTTTGTCTGATAGTTCCCTAGGACTTAGAATTATGACTGGTACATCACAAACACTTGCTGAGTAGTTCTTTAATGAACTAATAAATAATCAGTCAACCAGTCAGAGATGGGAGGTGACCTTCAAATGTTTACTTGATTAAAAACTGAGAGTCTCTAATGTTATTCCTTCCTGTTTTCCTAAGTGACCTGTGGATTGATTATCTTCATCTCTCTTTTGTAAGAAAATTGACATAAGGCCCTTATCTTCATTTTCTTTGCTTTCCATGAAACATTTGGATATATTCACCCAAACCAGGATATTTTGACTAATATTGTTCATTGTATTTTGCCATTTCAAAATACAATTTAAGGACTGGGAATATAGCTCAGTTGGTAGAGTGCTTACCTCATAAGCACAAGGCCTGGGCTCAATCCCCGGCACTGCAAAAAAAAAAAAAAAAAAAATCAACAACAAAAATACAATTTCAGTTACCCATAAGATTGTTTTATCTTATGTCTATAGATAATACAAACCAAAAGGACTTCTGGATGGTCAGGAGACTTCTTAAGATCCTTTTTATCTCATTATACAAACCTTTTGAAAACAATATGCAAGGATTTTGAAAATTCATAGAGATAATATAGTTCCTACCTCCAGAAACTCACTTGCTGGCAGAGATTCAAAATAGACAGGCAAGCTGAAATGTATCTACTCTAGTAGAGAGATCTGCTGAGTATATGGAGGCACTGAAGAGTTTTGCTTGGGTGAGGAGGTGAGCAGGGAAAGCCTCACTGAGAAGACTTTGAAGTTGTTCAAATGAGAATGAGAATTTCCAGGAGTAGAACAGAGAACAGGAGTAAGAATAAAGATGTGAGGGTAAAGAAAGAACTAATAGAGTTTCTGCCATGGTAAAGAAAGAACTAATAGAGTTTCTGCCATGTTCATACAGTGTCATGTCATTTTTCATAACCTTGTATCAAATCACTGTATTTGATGATATAGTTATTTGTATCCCCATTTTATTGATGAGGAAATGGGTCCAGACAGGATAGCTTAGGGTCATCAACTGATAAATGTTGAGTTCGAATTGGTGCTCAAGCCTGATTAACTTTGAAGCCCTGTGGACTTCCAGTTAGCATACTTCTCTTTCCTACCCTACCACCCACACCCCCATTCAAAGGTAAGGTGGTAGAAAATCGAGGGGCAGGTATTCATGCTTGCTTATGAAAAACATGGGAGTTTAGAATTAAGAGATCCATAAGGAATGGAATGAGTACTATTTAAGAATGAAGAAGATGATACTGAGCAGCACTGAAAGACTGGCAAACCTCAGAAACCATCATTGTGTAATTATGTTCTTTAGTGTGGACATTAGACTTTTTGCCAGCCAGGCTTAGCAGCCTAGGAAAAGGATTCTCTGTGGCTACTCTCCCACCACTTTTAAACCAATCAATGATTTCATTGAGAATTTACCATCTCTTGGTTTCTGCAGTGCTATTATACCTATGCCTGGAAAATTTTAAATCCTAAATATTCATGCACTGTATGTGGTCAGAGGAAATACAGTGAAAACTGCTTTTTGGCATTTTTTAAAAATTTCTTTTTATTTGTTCTAATTAGTTATACATGACAGTAGAATACATTTTGACACATATATAAATGAAGTATAACTTCTTATTCTACGGGTTGTACATGATATGGAAACATGCCAGTCATGTAGTCTTATATGCACCTAGGGTAATAATGTCCGTTTCATTCTACTGTCCTACCTCCCTCCAGGTCCCTCCCCTCCCTTCACTCCTCTCTGCTTAGTCCAAAGTACCTCTATTCTTCCCTAGTCTCCCCACTTATTGTGTGTTAACATCCACATATCAGAGAAAACATTCCGCCTTTGGTTTTTTGGGATTGGCTTTTTTCTCTTAGCATGTTATTCTCCAGCTCCATCCATTTACCAGCAAATGCCATAATTTCATTCTTCCCTAAGGCTGAGTAATACTCCACTGTATACATATACCATATTTTCTTTATGCATTCATCTGTTGAAGGGTACCTCGGTTGGTTCCATAGTTTAGCTATTGTGAGTTGAACTGCTATAAACATTGATGTGGCTGCGTCACTGTAATATGTTGATTTCAAGTCCTTTGGGTAGAGCATTTCTCCAGCATATATAAAGAACACAAAACACTTAACACCAAAATAAATAAATAGATAAATAACCCAATCAATAAATGGGCTAAGGAAATGAACAGACACTTCACTAAAGAGGAAATACAAGTGATCAGCAAATATTG
Organism: Glaucomys volans; assembly: GCA_020662805.1. NCBI lineage: Eukaryota > Metazoa > Chordata > Mammalia > Rodentia > Sciuridae > Glaucomys > Glaucomys volans. The sequence goes on along the minus strand of JAJEJO010002394.1, from coordinate 153,876 downwards.
AAAAAATTTCAACATCTCTAACAATTAGAGAAATGCAAATCAAAACTACTGTAAGATTTCCTCTCACTGCAGTCAGAATGGCAATTATTAAGAATACAAGCAACAATAAATGCTAGCGAGGATGTGGGGCAAAAGTACATTGCTGGTGGGGCTACAAATTGGTACAACTAGTATGGAAAGCAGTATGGAGATTCCTCAGAAAAATTTTTGGCATTTTTGACAAGTGTAATTTAAAGGCATGAATTTTAAAAACTTAACTACAATTGACCAATATCACATAACTTTTAACTTCCTAGCACACCGCATCTTTGTTTTCTATGGTGGTCCTGAGAAGATTATTAAAAACTGAAGTTCTAAATTTTGCTTAAGTAGAAGCTTAGGTTTTTTTGTTTTTCTTATGTAGAACACTGTTCCCAAACACGAGTCTGCACCAGTTAAAATAAATTTTTGATGACGTGTATCTGATTTATATTTTAGTTATGTATGCCCTCATATTTATAGAAAGATCAGCTTATGCTACCCAGGGAAGATGTGCTAACCTAGTTTTGTGCAGTTGTTGTGGTTTTGAGGCCCAAATCCAGGACCTCACACACGTTATCCAGGTATTCTGTCACTGAACTGTGTCTCTAGTTCTTAGAATTTATTTAGTTCTTCTGCATGCCTAGAAAGTGTTAGTTTTCTGAACCATATCAATCTTCAAAGAAAACTAAAACTTTCCTGCTATGGTTTGAATGTGGTTTGTCCCATCCCCCCAAAACTCATATTGAAGTTTAATCCCCATTGTGAGATATTAAGAAGGTAGGAATTTAATATGATTGTGACATGTAGGGTCTTTGGGAGGTGGTTAGGATTAGATCAGATAATCAAGTTGGAGCCCCATGTTTGAATACTGGTAGCTTTATAAGAAGATGGAGAGAGACCAGGACACACACACACACACACCCTGGCCTTGCCATTTGATGCTCCGGTGCACATCAGGGTTCTGCAAGCAGGAAGGTCATCAACAGATGTGACATTTCACTCTTGGGCCAGAACTGTGAACCAAAATAAACATCTTTAATAACTTATTGAAACTGTGGTACTGTGTTATTACATGCAGAAGAAGGACTAAAACATTACCCAAGACAGCCTTGTGCATATTAAAGGAGGGGGAGGGGGTTAAAAAAAGTCCTTGCCAGGAAGCCCTCCTGTAATCCCAGGGATAGGGAAACTGAAGCAGAAGAGTCTCAAGTTTGAGGCCAGTCTCAGCAATTTAGTGAGGCCCTATCTCAAACATTAAAACAGATGGGGATGTAGCTTGATTTTTAATGTGCTTAGATTAAATCCCCAGTATAAAAAGACAACAGCAAGAACAACAAAAACCTCAGGTGGCATCCACATTTATCATGTACCATCTCCTCCACATGCTTATGCCTGAGTATTTGAATATATCTACCTTTCTTTATAAATCACACTATCTGATTTCTTAATATTTTCAGCACATAACCTAATTTTCCTGAGTCAAACAAATAGCAACCTTTCTCCATTTCTGTTGAATGCCCTACCATGTGTATCTAATCGTGTGAGCAATTTTAGATACTTAACCTGTTTATTGCCTCCTTGTTAGAAAATGACTATACTTGTGGTACTAACACTATGCCTGATTCACCATTTTGCTCTTATATTGTCTTTTCAATGTCATTTTTCTCATTCTGTTACTGGCAATTTAGTTTTAAAGCATCATTGTTTAAAAAACATTTAAAATAAAGATTGAAGTACATCTTCATGCTTACAACTGGATCAGAGAACGTGTTGGGTATATCAAAGAAACAAAATAGATCTTCCTAGCCTGAGGAACAATACTGAAGTTTAAATAAAAAATAACATAGTGATAATGAACATGTTAATCTTTTCCAATAGTAGTAAAATAGGGAACATGTTGATGGAATTCTCTGATGTTTACATGGTTATGCCAAATGAACCATGAGTGTTCAAAAACCCCATTATATTTTAGATTTTGTTTTTTAAAAATAAGGTAAAATAAAGTATGATTCTTTATGAGCTCCTTGATCAGATTTCAAATTACTCTCCTTCTCTGTACCTCCTATTTTCTACATTTGAAATTAGAAATGTAGCTTTTCCCTGTCTGGATCATTCATGTATGTGAAAGTTTGGGAGGAACTATTACTGTTTTTCAGCTCATAGATTTGTGTCTGAAAAGAAATGTCAATGACTTTTTAGAGGATGAAAAAATGTTAAATAACAGATAAATATTTTTTGCTAAGAAACAAATCATGTTATTCTAGACCAATTAAAGTTTTAACTTGTTAATAGATCTCACATCTTAATATTTCAATATAAAACTTGATGGAAAGGACTTTTATTCTTATTTCAGAGTATAAAATCTAGTTGTGTAGCTTATATGATTTTTAAATTTCAGGTTAACTTCAACATCAAAATATATTTTTGTTTGCTATCAATTGTTTATACTCAAAAAGTATAAATTTTTCTAATGTAAATTAATTAAAATACATTTCAAGAGATAATTTTAAATTCAACTCTCTTCCAGTGAGGAATTTTGGTTGTAGTAAGTGAATTTTTGATTAGCTATAGCTATGCTATACTTCATGCTTTTCGTGTGGATGAGTAAGATTTGATTGTGTAATTTTGATCTTGATTTATTAAACATCCTTATTTACTCCAATGATCTACCTAATTTGCTTTAAAAAAATTTTTTTAAGTTGTAAATAGACAGCGTGCCTTTATTTTGTTTATTTTTATGCAATGCTAAGGAGCAAACCCAATGCCTCATTCAAGTGCTCTACCACTGAGCTACAGCCCCAGCCCCACCTACTTTGCTTTTGTTTTATTGTTATTTTTAAAGGTTACTATGCCTTTTGCATTTTTCTTTCTCTAGAATTAGTGTTTAGAAATAGAAATTAATTTTTATTAATTTTTTAATCAACTTATTTTTTTCTTATTGTTGAATGAATGGTAATGAAATGTAGCAGTTCTGCTGATGTGCTATAGGAACTCAAAGATAGAGACAACCTCCTTGATTTTAGTAAGTCCTTTTTTCCTGCTCCACCAAAAGGTCTTATTTTGGGGCTTTTGGATTGAAGGACTTCAGGCAAACCCATGAATCCCTTCAAATTATGTATCAAAAGATTTTTGGTATGTCTATGTTCTGGGGATAATGGTCCATATATTTCATTGAATTTTTGATTCAATACCTAGAAAAGCCAAAGGAGTCAGAACACATCTAACTACAATTTAGTACAATAAATACAATATTATATTTTATCCTAACAAGATAAAATATTATGAGTATTATAGTAAGGATAAGACTAAAGATCTGTGTGAGAGATAGCATAAACATTGGATGTTCAAGGACTATTGGAACTCATTTGATGCGGTCCTAGGTCCAAGTTTGCCTTGTTCCATGCAACATCTCTTAAATTAATAACTGGCAGATAATAACATTTATATGTGAAGGTCCTTGCAGTGATGAATGGATGGCTTTTTTGAAGATAGTTCAGTGAAGGGACTATTTGCAGTTATGTGGGCATCATTTAAGGTACTCAATAAAGAGTAATGTATCATCTAGGGAGAAGCAAGGGGTTGGGAACAGATATCCACTCAGTTGAAGGGGTAAGAATAGGACTTGTGTCCTAGAACTCATTAAAAATGGTAGGCATGGAGGGGTCACTCAACAGGAACTATGGCCAAAGAAGAAAAAACACTGACCAACTTGTGTGGTTATTTCTCTCTCCTTTGTTTCTCTTGCTGGTGAAACAGTCAGAAGCTAGAGGGCAAGTGAGTACTGGATAATAGTCTTTAGAGATAAGGGCAAAGGGAAATATAAAGCTAAGCAGAGAAGGATGGTGAATGGACCTGGGGGATTAAACAGGAGCTTATCAACAGAGTGCTCATTACTTACTTGAATTAAATTGAATTTTTATTATTAAATATAACTTAGCTTTACATATTGTTAGAATAAAATGAATATGAGCAAATGCATAATGGTTTAATTTTTTTTTAAATACAAATGCCTTTAAACCTTGAAATCAAAATCACTGGAATTGTAGAGGCAACTATTCGTCTCATGTATTATGAATAGTTGAATTAGTAAAATGGTGCAATAATTATTCTATAAAATAAGAATAACTTATTTTTTCTAAGACTTTATATTTTAATAATATACATTTTTCAGAATGTGAGAAGTTGGTGTATTTAGCCTAGGAAAGATCAATTCATTTTCTAGAGCCTGCCTCAAAAAATCTTCTCTGAGCACCTGTAGACAGTGTATATAAAAAACCTTTGCTAGTTACTCTTTTGATTATAATAGTAATATTCAGAATATATAAAGAACTAAAAAAAACTTACTACCAAACAGATGTCCCAATGAAAACATGGGCAATTAACTCAATAGGCACTTCTCAAAAGAAGAAATGCAAAAGGCTGAAAAATAAATAAAAAGTGTTCAACATCTTCAGCATTTAGGGAAATGCAAATCAAAACTGCACTGAGATTTTATTTCACTCCAGTTAGAATGGCAGTCATCAAGAATACAAACAATAATAATAAATGTTGGAGAGTATATGGAGGAAAAGGAACACTTGAACCATGTTGGCAGGATTGTAAATTAGTACAACTACTATTGAAGTCAGTATGTAACAGTAGTCCACTTTATGCCTTGCATATAGCCCTTGATCCTCTGCCACTACAACTTATTTTTAAAACAGACATGTTTGTTTCTCTTTCTTTCCCTTCTCCTCCCTAATCTTTCCTGCTCCTTAATCTCAGGGAAAACCGGATTGATTACCTTTCTTCCCCATCCTAGGACAAGTTATCTGACCTTGAGTGTACACCCACCACAGGAATGAAGTAATTCAGACTTCTGGGATGATAACAAGAATATCTAAGAAATCTCCCAAATTATCAAATGAATTGAATTACCTCTTTAAAAACCTAAAAACCCTCTGTTCCCCCTGATGGACAGGTGTTCCCTGTTTCTCCTTTGCTAGCAAAGCAACAAAACTTTTTTCCTTTTTCTCAAAACTGTTTCCTCATTATTGGATTGGCATCAGGGACCAAGCACCAAGCTTTTAGTAATGAAGAGAGGAAAAAGGAAATGTTGGGAAATGATATTGACCAAATTATATTGTTATAGCTTGTGCATGCATGAATATGTAACAATGCATCCCATTATATTGCATCAGTAAAAATTCAATCTGCAAAGAAAAAGAACATTTCCTACGCTTGGGTCATGAAAATATTCTTCTTTGTTATCTTCTACAAGTTTTGTTATTTTACCATCTACATTTTGATGTGCAGTCACCTGGAATTGACTTTTGTATACAGTGAGAGAGGTCAATATTAATATTTTCCATTTTGATAATCAGTTGACCAAATATTATTTATTAAGAGAAAAGAGATCCTTTGTCTGACTTGCAGTGCTACTTTTTTCATAAATCAAGTCAGTTAATTAAAAAAAATCCCTGAATCTTCTTGTACTCAAATTTAAAAATTATAGAATTTTGTTATACTTGTTATACCACTTTTGTTCAAAAGTACTTAGTTTGTTTTCACTGATAATATTAAAAACAGTTGATATTTATTGACTAACATGTGAAGGCCAAGGTGTTAAGCACATTGAGCGTATTCTTACATTTTATTTTCACAATAACCTTAGGAGGTACAGATACCATTGTTAGGTGCTTGGTATGAATCAATGGACAAAATAAGTTCACAAGAGCACGGTTGTTTACATCCTGATATTTATATTTTTACATCATTTTTGTTGTGGTTGCTAGTATTCTCTGGTTGCTTTTAAAGTTGAGCACCTTTTCTTATGAGCCTCATGTGTGCTAGGTAAGCTCCATCACTGAGCTAGATGTATAGCCCCTAAACTTTTTTTTTTTTTTTAATGAAATCCTTGGCTTAGTCTTCTATCCACTTTTCTAGTGTGTGTCTGTCATTTTATTTTTAATTTGGAGGAATTCTATATGTATGTTTGGATATGTGTCCAATTGGTTTTGTGTTATAAATGGCCTCTGCCATTCTGTGAGTTGAACTAGGGCTAGTTCCAGTAGTTTGTTTTGTTTTGGTTTGGTTTTGGGTGGCACTGAGGGTTGAACCCAGTGCCTCTAGCATGCTAAGCAAGTACTCTAGTTCTTTAGATAGGTACTACTTTTCCAAAAGGTAAACCACACAGAATTTTACATGCTTTGTGTTAACTGGTGCACAGGACTAAAGAATAAGGAGGGGCCTTACACCTTCTAATATGATCTCAAGGTCACCAAATGTTCTAGGTTTTATTGTCATAGGAGCCAGCAACTCCAAACCTTGGTTCTTGTGTTCTGACGAGAGAAATTTTAAAGTCAGACACCAAAAGCTATGCCAGAGATCTTTATTATAAATGAAAGCAAGAGGAATGTAAAGGCAAAGTGAGACTTAAGCAGAGAGCATGGGAGAGAGGGCCATCTCCAACCAGAGAATAACAAAGGAAACAATCCTGTCTTCAAAATTTATTACTGTTTGATGTTTACCAAGAGAACTGGGACCACCTTTTGTACCCTTTGACAATCAGGTGTTCAGGTGTTCAACTCTTCCTTCACATCTGGCGGGTAGAGTTCTTGACTTTAGTTCGTCTTCTCCAGAACTGTCATGGTGGCCATCCTGTTTAGGGGGTTTTCTTTCATCTATAAGTCAATCCCATGATAATGTGGGCATTGGGGTCAGTTAACAGTTATCTTAGTGCACTTGTGCAACTAAAGGAATCTTCCCTCCCTGACAAATGGAGACACCTATAGCCATAATTCCTAGCTTCACACCAACCTCAGTGGACCCTGTAAGAATTAGTTCCATTAATCTTTTTCTTTTGACATATTTTCCCATTAGCTCCTTTGCTTCTGTTTGTTTTCTACCAATTCCTATTACCCTTTGCTTTCTCATCCACTTTGAAAGTAGTTTAAAGAAGACTCTCAAGTAATTTAAAGAACACTTGTTACCTTACCATGCATTTCACTGCTCACTGCTAGCTACTACCTTACACTATGAATCTGAAGAGAGATTATTTAGTAGTTAATATCCTAATCATTTAAGTGTGACTTCTCTTTAGAAGTTAGAATGCCTAGTAAAAGGCAGGGGATGGGATGGCTATAATCTTGCAAAAGACAACTTCCAGAGGAGCAGCCACTATTAGACCCTTCATCTGCCTACCAAGAGCTCTAGATTTCTTAGAGAGGGAGAGTTATTGGATATTAAAGTTAGAGCACATTTGTGCAGCTGCCCTCTCTGACCTGATGTTTCTTATTATAGAGTCATCCCTGGAAGATTCGGGCTTTGATTTCCTAAAACTTGATGTGTATTTCATTACAGTACTCGAAGACTGAGAGCTGAAGGGATTTTAGGTTTTAACTTCTCAAGTCTCAGCCTCCTTAACAATGTCTGCACCAATGTGAAATGTATCCATTTTGTTCTCTAGTGAGATTATTCAAGCTTTTAAAAGAATCTTTCTTGAAGCTTATGAATTTGTCTCACCACAAATTAGACAAAAAGGTTTCTGTGGTTTCCCTTCTTAATTCTATGTCTGCCAGAATTTGCTTTGGCTGCCAGTGTCTAAGAACTGAAGATAAAACTTTTATCTCATATAAATAGAGGCAGTCCAGGGGTGCTAGGACAACTCCATGATGGTGGGGAATAGTTTCTTTTCCTCTCATTGTTTTTCCTTCTCTGTCCAGAGGGCTGCTCCAGGTATAACATGTGTGTTCCAGTCAGCAGGAGGGAAGAATGGAAAAGGATGTTTTCTCCCTACCTCCCCTAGGACTTCTTAACAGTTGCACACACCACTCTGCTTAGGTCCTACAGACCAACACTTAGCATAGACATCAGACTTCTGTAAGAGACTTGGAATACATGTCTAACTAAAAATAGAAATTCCTGGTTTTATGAATGGATATTGGGGACAATAGTTTAATCTCTGTCACATAAAACTTTTTTCTGTTGTGACTGAAGGTTTTGAAATCAGAATGAGTTAATGATATTTTAGATTGTGATGTTATACTTCCCAAAAAGATTCTCCAGTGCCATCAGGAGATAGTCAGCCCCACCCTAATCCCCCCTCCCTGTAGCTCAACCCTAATCCCTCCCACACCCTATAGCCCCACCCTAATCCTTTCCCGCGTCCTATAAAAGTTGGCAACAACAGAATTAACGTGTGCGATTTCCCGGCACCCCGCTTTTAGGAGTAAGGGCGATCAAAAGGCTTCTTTTGGCTTTACGTGACCAGCTTGGATGATTTTGTTTTCTTTGGGTACAACAGTGACATTCTGAACTTGGCTCTTATTTTTTAAAATTTTTACTTTGTCCAGAAGAGTAGGAAATTAACTGATTTTTAAATTATCATTTTTACTAATGTTTGAAGTTTGACTTCTTTCCTAAAGATGCATCAAAGGTTTTATTAAAACTCTAACTACAGCAAATGCAGTTGAGCATTGCAAATATAAAATATAAAGGAGGAAACATACACCTTTTATCTTTACAGAAGATAAATAGATTAAACCCACTCTTTGAGAATAGTCTGTAGTTTTTTAACAATAAGTAATATAAAAGCTCTTAGAATAAATTCAACAATATGAAAATTAAATGGAAGTATAGCATTATTTTAGTTCACCGAAAATTAGATGATAAGGCAAGCAGCAGATATAATCCCTTAGACACTGCAGATTTTAAATTCTGTTCTTCACAATAGAGTGTGAAGAAAATCTAGTATTTAATGTAATTATCCTCATTATTTAAGGCAATTGACTTTTAAAACTTAGTATGGTGACAGAATGTCCAATTGTCCATTTTCAGAATACCATATTTAGCCTTAAATGTAAAATTGGAATGTAAGAAAAGCACAGGAAGGGAGAGCAGAGTGGAAAATTGCATGTAGGTAACATTGGAATGTGAAAAATTAATAGCCCCTTGACAAACAGGAAGGAGGTGACTGGAAGTGGTGACCTGACCAACTGCCTATCTGCCAGAGGTACTCAATCCTAGAAGACTTTTCTGTCACAAGAAAACAAAGGGAAGTGGAACACCTAGAGGCATGTTTCTTTAAACAGCCCAATAGGAGACAGTAAAATCTAAATGACATTTGTGAAGATTGGGCACCCCATAGTACTCGGCCAATGAGGAACCAGAGGAGGGACCTTGCCCTCTAGGGAATAAAGTGCTAATTGTAGCTGCTTTGGATGTGCCTGAGCACCAGACACCTGATCTTGCAAGATTGTCACTAAAGCCTCACTTTCTTTGTACCTTCTAAGTTCATTTTTTGACTTTGGACAGGTGTGTTTTTCACAGTATGTAACTCTACAAGTGATCATATTTCTTCCTCCACAGGCAAGAAATTTGATAGCTGTAGGACTGGGTGTTGCAGCTCTTGCATTTGCAGGTAAGATAAATGAAGAATATATGTCAATATTTGTTGTAGGAAAAGGATTTTCAATTAGCTGCTATTTTGATTGATGAGTCGGACCTTTGTGTTCTGACACTTTTGGTTTCAGACGTACATTCTCATTCTTTCCACCATCTATAGTTGCTGAACATTAGTCAGTAAAGCAAAATCTAGGTAAACTTTGTAGTGAAGAAAATTGATGAAATATGAGCTAGGAATGCTAGCCCCCATAGTAGGTGGTGTTCTTGACTTTTTTTTTTCTTTTTATAAAACTTGAGCTATAGTGTATAATAACAAGAAATCTTTGATATGATGCTGTCACTCACTGTATAGGGGTCTGAGGAGATTTCTCCAGATGCAAAGGAGACCTCCTCTGGAAAATTCCACATCTTTGACTCCATAGCAGAAAAGAAGTTAAGCAAGAGTCAGCTTGTAGAACAAGAAGGGAGAGCTTTATTAGAAAGCAAAAAGTACTTACTCGAAAGTGAGGGAGTTCAGGCAAATTCCAGAGTGAAAGAGTAGAGGTGGGTCAAGTCTTGCTCTGGGGTTTTAATATTTATAGAGTAGCTAGGAGGCTAGACTAGAGGTAGAGTCAGGACAGAATTACTTTGTTGTGCTCTAAAGTGCTCTAGCATCTTTTAAGCTTGCTGCTTGGTTCTTTCCAATACCCTGGGGTTATCTAGCAGTTTTGTTGCTTTTTCATAAGCCAAGCTGCAAACTTGAGGCAAGGGTACAGGTTGGGTTGCTTGCTAATTGTTTGTTTTATATTCCAATTGCTCATAGGCATTTCTTTTATGAGCCTCAGTGTTTTCTTTCTCTGTGTTCCTGAATTCCTGTCTCAGTGAAATCTAAGGATCTCAATGATAGGGAATTCCATAATCCCATGCTCACTTTTTCTTGCAGATGGGTTTAACCACTCTTCAAGCTGTCAGTTACTTCTGATGAACATAGTTATGCACTGATTTATTCCTTCATCTTTTAGCATATTGGCATAATTTCTTTAATAAAACCTAGGAGAATTTCTTTCACTGCCAAAATTATCATTTTAGAAAAAAGTTATGAATATTAAAAGTAAAATTGCTAATTTAATCACTAACTTAGAGTTTTAAATTGCATAGCTGTTCCCTAATTAAATGTTAATCTAAGAGTATTTCCTTGTTGATATTTACTGTTTTGTTCTAATTGTATGGATTTGATCTTGTTAATTGGATGTTTTTAGGTAAAACTATTCCATTGTGTTTAAATGGAGTTAAATTCCAATAGAAAAATGACAAATAAGGTCCTATTTTGTTTTATATGGTATTTAATTTCATACAATTCTTATTTAACAATTAGAACCTTGAAAACCAGGAGTTCACTGGGGGCTGCAGATATAACTAGGTAGTAGAGCTCTTGCCCAGCAAGTGTGAGTGTATGGGTTCAATCCTCAGTACTGCAGTGGGGGGGGGAAAGTTTAGTAGATCAGATTCTCTTGATCTTTTTTGCCAGCACAGCCTTATGCTGATTATTTAATTAAAGTGAACTAATTCTGAGGTTTTTCTAGAGGACACTAACATCTCAAAAGGAATTTTGACAAACTTGTCCGTAAGTATAAGGCTATTTTTGTAGTAGTATAGTAGAATAGGCATAGTCCTAAAATGTAAGATTTTCCATCTTAAATTAGAAAAAGATACACGATTTCCAGGTCTTCTTTCAAAAAATTGACAAGAATTGATGTGCAGACTGTAATATTGCCAAATTCATATTACTAATTAAAATAGCAAATCTCTTCCAGAGCCAAATAAAACTGCATAGTAGAATTTAGGAGAATATACACTTCAATTGTTTTGGAAATAGATCATCTAGTTTACGGTTAAAGGAAGCCTTCAGATACCATTTCTTAAAGCCTTTATCTGCTTTTTTACTGAGAAAAGAATTTAGTCACTGTACTTGATTGTGGTTTTGAAGAATTTGGGGGTAATTTAAAAACTATAGTTTATACTATTATGTAATCAAATGATAAGCTGTTCTGAAAGATCTAGGTAGTTGAGGTTTCCCAATGGAACTCTTGATTTGCAAATAAGCTTATGGTTACAATTTGAATTTATGTTCACAGTGTCATACAGTTTTCTGACAAGACCTTTAAAGAAGGCACATGTTCTCAATAGGATGCAAAGGGTAAATTAGTTAGATGATATTTTATTTTTGTTTTATGTCTTTAAAACAAGTTAGGACCCATTTTATTATAGATTCTTAGTTTTCAATACTCAGGGGAATTTTGAATATTTGGATGTCTGTGAATGGGAAACCTGAAATGGGTTTTTAAAGAGTAACCATCTAATAAATCAGTACTTAACATCCTTGTTAAATGTTTCATGCATAATTGCTTTTTCACTTTAGAGATGACTCTATTAAAAATATCACGGTTGTGTATATTGTATGTAGTATTTTTTTCTATATATTTCAAAGTGATTATCATTGTAAAAAGCAGTATTGTTAATCATTTTAATATCATAAGTACGTTGATACTTAAAGGGACTTCTGTAGAAAGGGTACTAGGATATTTTTCCAACCTTACAACATGATACTATGTAAACATTAAAAACATCTGTGTTCATGAATTACAACTTGATAAATTTATTGGCTATCATAATGATTTTAAAGTGAAATTCTGTCCTCAGTAAATTAGAATTTCAGAAAATATGCAGTTTTCTTGTAAATTTTGAAATATTTATTGAAATAGCATATACAAAGTACACCATCAATAAACAATATGGTAGTCACCTTGAGGGTATTGATATTGATTATAGAAGATTATATTTACATTTCTTCCTTATATTATTTAGGTCGCTATGCATTTCAGATCTGGAAACCTCTAGAACAAGCAATCACAGACACTGCAAGGAAGATTTCATCTCCGGTAAGTTAAATGTGACTTTACAACTAATTATGATGTTCCAGTTAGTAGTATTACTTTAATTTTGGGGTAGCTTATTTTTCCTTTCTAACTACCATTTATTTATTCAATAAACATTTAGTGAGTATCCACCATACATCAGTCCCTGTGCCAGGAGCAAGGGATAGGGGTGAAACCAAACAGACACAGTCCCTGCCTTACCCAAGAGTTTATTTCATCTTGAAATTTGAAACTCCCCTGCTTGTACCACTGTACCTGACCATCTCAAATACAAAATTACAAGATTCCAACCTGAAATCCTGTAGGGCTTATCCATTCATCTACCAGCATCAGAAGGACTCTGGTGAGCTGGATATAAGGGGAAAAGGAATGATAATAGTTATTTAAAAAGCTACACTTTGAACTGTGATTTGTGACCAGTGAAGACAATTCAAAGAAAACTCATTGAAGCACTGGAGCATAAACATAGAGTTCTGGGAAATTTAAGCAGAGCTGGAATAGATTGATTTGGCTTGTAGCAATTTGAGAATGAATGACTTGTTTTAGCAAATACATTACAGGCATTTTGGGGCTTAGTTAGCCAAGAACAATGACAGCCTTTCCAAAGGATGACATGCTGACAAATAATTCAATACAGGTTCAAAGAACTTTTAAGAGTTATTTAAAGGGTTACTTTGCAACCCTGTAAATGTATGCCTGTGATTAAAGGGAGTATATATCTATTTTGTGTTCCTATTTATATTTTGTTTGGTTAAAGTATTGCTAAAGTATTCAACATTAAGTAAATATTCATTGAGTACCTACCACATGCCAGACATTGTAGGAGTCATGAACCAGACGAAGACATTCTCCTCTAGGCGTTTATGTTTTACATTTTATTGGAGATAAATCATAAACAAATGAAGTGGGATACACAGTATCTAGAAGTGTTAGGTGTTTATAATTAGTTAAAAATTTTTCCCAGAGTACTAGGGTTTGAATCCAGGAGTGTTCTACCACTGAACTACATTCCCAGCCTTTTTAAGTTTTTTATTTTGAATTCGGGTCTCACTAAGTTATCAGGGCTGGCCTTCTACTTGCAATCCTCCTGCCTCAGCTTCCAGAGTAGCTAGGATTACAGCCATGCACCACCATACCCAGCTGATAAGTGCTTCCCCACCCCACCCAATATTGGGGGTTAAACCTTGGGCTTCACACAAGCTAGGCAAGCCCAGTCTACCACATCGCCAGCCCTGTTGTGTTTTTAAGGAAAACCAAATTAGGGTAAGAAATTAAAGAACAACAGAAGAATCTTAAATTAGATAGGTCAGGCAAGCCTGAGAAGACATGGAGCAGACCATGCAAGCATCAAAGAAAGAGCTTTCTGGGTAGTAGGAACATAACAGAAGTCCTGAGGTGGAAATGAGCTTAGCAACAGGACTTTTTGGTTAGCTTTTCATCGCTGTAACAAATACCTGAGATAAACAACTTAGAGAAGAAAAGATTTATTTTGGCTCATGATTTCAGAGGTTTCAGTCCCTGATTGGCTGGCTTCATGGCAGAATCATCATGGTGAAAGAGTTTGGCAGGGGAAATCTGCTCAATTCATGGCAGCCAGAAAGCACAGAAAGAAAGGAAGGGGCTAGAGATAAGATATGGTCCCTATGGGCATGCACCCAGTGAACTGTTTCCTCCAAACATTCCATACCTGCCTATAGTTTCTACCACCTCCCTGTAGTCACTCAGCCATCAATGGATTAATCCACTGATGATATCGGAGACCTCATGATCCAATCACTTCCCAAAAGTCCTTTGAAGTTACTGCCAGGACTTCAATACATGAGTCTTTGGTGGATAATTAATATCCAAATCATAGCAATGGGTAACTTCAGTGGAGTCTGTGATGGGAGATTGGGCCCAGATCCCTAGGGCCTATTGGACTATGAAAAAAATCTTCAAATTTTACTTTTATGATAGAAAGCCCTTGGGAGATTTTGAGTACAGTGTGATTTGCATTTTGATTATCACTATGCCTGTGACATAGAATATAGTCTATAGTAAGCCAGTATAGAAGCCATGAAATAAGTTAGGAGGGAATAGTGATAGATGGTGGTGATTCAAGATATAGTAATGGTAATAGAAATAGTGAAATAGTTCTCTAAATGGATATTAGTTATATCCTTCCATGTTTACCAATAGTAAATGGAGAGAATTTCAAGAATTATTTAATTGTAAAGGAAGAGAAAGCAAGAAAATGAGAAAATTTTCACTGCTTAATAAAAGGCTCATAGATAAGGCAGGGTAGATTGTAGTGGCATACCTACCCTGGAACCTGCATTTTTTAAAGAAAAGAAAATGATATGGAAGTCCACTTCCTTCTGTTTTTGGGGATTATAGATAAGCAATTTTTGCTTTTGACAAATCTGGCTCCTCCTCCTTTTTCACAAAGTATCACTCTTACAGTTTGCAGTGAAACATCTTAAAATATCTTAATCATCATCATCATTATAATTATACCTCAGTGAAGATACAAGTTTTTTAAAAGCAATTCTTTAAATATTAATCACTCTGGAGAAACTGAAAAATGAGATATGTGCATGCTTTCTCTTCACACTAATGAATCCCAAATGTCAAATTTCATAAATACAACATTTACGGTGTTTTGATTTTGTAAATACTAATTTTTTTAACCAAATGAGGTTATTTAAAAAAAATAACTATAATTGTATGTCAGTCTGTCATTCAAAGGGGAATGTCCCCAAATTAAGTTCCAGTGGATTCTCTTTTCATTATTGTTTTACACTTTACGTCCTCTAAGCTTTAACATCTAGTTTTTAAATCTGATCTTTCTCTTTTTTTTTCCATTTTGCTGAAATATTGCCTAGAGTAATTTGTTTATATGGTATGCATGAATGGTAAATGTTTTAAGTTCTTCTCTGTTAAACAGTGTGTTGCTTTTGTTCTCACTGTTAATTATCACTACCAGCTTCTTGAAATTTAGTGGAGCCACCATGAGAGAACTGCAGAACTGTCTGCTGAGGCTTAACCTCAGTGCCTACCCTTTCCTGCGTATTCACAGCCAGATTTTCTGCTGCTCTTCTTTTCATCTTATTCATTGTAGCCTGTTGTCTTGGTTTTCTTTTGTTGTTTGTTTTGGGGTTTTAGTTTTTTTAGTACATTTGTATTTTAGCTCTCAACTTTTTTAGGATTTTCTCTTTATTATTGATGTTCTGGAATTTCTTAAGAACGCTTAATGAACTGTAACTTACTTGAAAATTGTCTTTTGTTCTGTAATGTTTTCTTATATTAAAAAAAAAATTCCTTCCTCCATTATCTTTCTTCTCTGCTTCTAAAACTTGTGTTATGAAGATGTTGAACCTTTGAGTCTATCCTCTGTGTCTCTTAACATTTTATCCTGTATTCTTTATTCCTTGTCTTTTTTTGCTATATGTTCTACACTTATTTGCACAGCTTATTTTCCAAATCACTAGGTTGGTTTTCAGCAATGACTGTTCTGTTACTCAGTCCATCTCAATTATATACATTGGTAATTTTTTTTAATTTCTAAGAATTCTTTCTTATTTCCTTTTTATAGCAACCCACTTTTTGAAAGGAATGTGATATCCTCTTGAATAACTTTTGAGATTCTAATTAGAATTTTATCATTCTCTTTTTTTGTTTTATTAATTGGTGGTAGTATTAGGTAGTTTTTTTTTTTTTTTTTTTTTTTTTTTGAGACAGGGTCTCATTAAATTGCCATCTTGAACTTGGAAATCTCCTGTTTCAACCTCCCTAGTAGGTGGGATTATAGGTGTGTCCCATCATACCAGCTTCTCTGTTTTTATCTCCTTCTTCTAGAGTCAATTGTTACCAGTTCATCTTGGTTCTTTTAGTTGTTTTTGTCTACCATGATACTGGGTGTGTTCAAAATATCTGATGATCCTTGACTGTGGGTTTATATTTGTGAGGACTAAATTGATTAATATAAGTAATGCTTCTGGCTTTCTCCAGCAGTTTGGTAGGCTTACATCAATGGCTTAACTGAATGAGAAGGTTGACAGTAGGCTATGAATACATAGGTGGATTCATCAGTAGGTGCATCTTCCAAAGCAAGAAGATCAGGGGCATGCTTGGGATCTTCAGAGTCTAAGAGAGTTTGAACACTTGATATATTTTCTTCCTTGCCATGGATAGCCCCCTCCATCTTCTGGGTTCCAAAACAGGATCTACTGACACTCTTCTTTCTTTTCTTTTCTCTTCTCTTCTCTTCTCTTCTCTTCTCTTCTCTTCTCTTCTCTT
>JAJEJO010002394.1:62345-130314 GCA_020662805.1 Glaucomys volans | reverse complement strand
AAAAAAAAAAAAAAAAAAAAAAATCACCTAAAATTGTGGTGTTCTTTGTTTTTTGTTTTTTAATAAGAAACTATTATATTTGAATTCTAAAGTTTCAAATCAATTAATCAAAATATCCCTCATTATAACACTGAATTCTCCCTGGACTCAGTTTTATTTTATATTATATATATATATATATATTATTATTTTTTTTAATTATAATGCAGGTTCTTTTTCACAATTCTTTTTGTATTTCTGTAATTTGACATCTTGCATATTTTGTTGTACTTGTTTCACCTTGGATTCCCATTTTATATCTAATTTTGGACAGTATAGGAGAAAATTAATGATTTTGTGTGATTCCTGTGTGATTATAATTTAATGTTAAGAATATTTCCCCTCACATGAATTTATAAGCAACCATATTCATTTGTCTTCCTTATATTCCATTAGAGCCCACTCTCGAGTTTTTGTGGGAGTTGGTTATTGTATATAATCTACAAAAAAAAAAATCTGGTGATTTAATCAATATGATTAAGTAAAACAGATGATAACAGTCCTATATTGACAAAAAATTTTAATCTTTTGTAGATCCATATAGTTTTTAAGACAAAACATTTTATAGTTTATGAACTAGCAAGAAAAAAAAGAGGGATCCTTAATTTAGCTTGGTGCCTTATTTAAATCTAAGAGATGAGAACTTTCTTACCAGAGAATTCAAAATGAAATACAATAAAAAAATTAGGGAATATTATTAACCTGGGGAGCCAGATTAGAATGTTAGATTTATATCCCTAACTATTCCTTGCTTAGTATTATTCAGAATGGCATTGTTATTTTTCCTAAACTTTTGGCTTCTCATAACATCCCATTCCTAGTCTTGAGATATGATTGTAAAACACATTATAAATCCAAGCATAAAGGTTTTTAAGGGTAATTATTTAATGTTATTCAAGGCATCTCTGTTTTTAGGACAATTGCTTATATTATTGAATTTGCTTAAGATATATGATTATAAAGTTTTATTCCATTGAACTGAAAGCTGTACAGAATATACAAGGAAAAATCAGTGATTCAAAGCACAGACTCTAGTATCAGGTGGATCTGGGTGTCAGTTTTACCACCTTCTAAATTCATGACCTCAGTTTATTCATCTCTAAAATAGATTAGTTTCTACTGAATAGATATGATGTGAAGATTAAATTATGTAATGCATATGAAATTAGTTTTAGCTTTTCTGTACTTCATTTTCTTAATTTTTGAATTGGAATTAATATTTTATTCTGTTAAAATAAGAATGATACATGATAACTTGCAATTGTCAAGTACTGAGTACATGTTGATCCCTCTCTTATTTCTATCATGAATGCAGAAGCTAAATGTGTCCTCCTGACACATTAAATGAAAAGATGAGACTTATCTGCTTTCCTCTGACTCTGTCTTTCGTTCAGGCAGTGTTGATTATGACAAGGTATTTTAAGATGTGAATACATTGATGATGTTTCGTTTTCTGTGGCCATTGACTCTAAACTATGTAGACTATGTAACAAATAGATAAAGGCAAAATGGAGCTGATCCTGTTGGTATGCTATTAAAAGTACTGTGTGTGCTGCTGAAAAATTTTTTACATTCTTACCCATTATATTTAACTAGGATTCTTTGCTGAAATGTGTAAATGAGTCCTTGCTTTGTTTTTCCTTTCAAAAGTTTTTTGCACTATAACTCTCATCTATAAACAAAAAGCCTAAATTATTTTACTGAGCTGCCCAGAAAACTATTATTATACTTGGTATTATCTAAAATTACACACATCTGTGATTTTCAAACATTCTAAAAACATTTGTAAGACTCTTTAAACTAAATGTTAAATCAGGTACAGTGGCATATGCCTGTAATCCAAATGACTCTGAAATCCAAGACAAGAAGATTGCAAGTTTGAAGCCAGCCTCAGCAATTTAGAGAGATCCTCTCAAAATAAAAATTAAAATTATTCAGCCATTCTGAATAATATTGAGCAAGTGGTAGACGACCACTGAATTCAATCTCTAGTACCACCCTCCAAAAAACCCTAAATGCTAATTAAAATCCCAATGTTTAAAAACAAAACAAAACAAAACAGAACTGCTTTATTTGCCACAAGGTAGGAAAACATCACTCAGTTTGACACATTCCCCCACTATCAGTCAAATGTATTCCAGGGAGCTCAGTTTGAAATCCCTGATCTAAGTAGCACAATATTGAAAATTATGCTTTCAATTTCATGGTGAAATTATAACCAGAGGTATATCACAACTATATTTAACTTTTATACTATTTAAAATCTAGGGTTCTTCCATCTTTAACCATTACAGCAACAAACACATGTATTAAAATGTGGTAAGCTCCTAGAGATTTAAGATAGCAATAACAAAGGGAATAAACCCTGTGGGCAAATGAGAATATTTTCCTCATCCTCAAAGCTCACCACTAAGAATCTGATAATTATTATTGTAAAGACAGAATGTTCTGAATTGCCATACTTGTGCACATGAATTTTCCTTTCTGTTGTTTTTACTTTACTCTAGTTTGGTGATTGACAGATCTGAATGTATATCTTTATGGTATGGCCTTTCAAGTTGCTGGGATTACAGGCATGTGCTGCTACACCCCATGCCTGACATGTTTTTTTATTTCTTAGTAATTGTCAGTTAAGCAATATAGTGTTCATAACCATGATACAATGTCTAATGGTTACTTTCTCAAAATTCAGTATTCTTTGTAATGAAACAGTATCTGCTTATCCCTCTGGGACATACTAACAAGCCAAAAAGTAAGTCTGAAATAGTCCCCCAGAAGACTTCTGTAAACAGATGTAAGGAATATCCTTAAGTCCTTATATGAAAAGACTTACTCACTTTATGCATGGAAGAATATTTTATGTGAAATTTAGCTATAATAGCACATTTTAGCATGCTTGGTCATCTGCTATTTACTGTCAGGAAGTTAGAGGTAGTAAGAAACTGCTAGAGACTCCTTAACAGAATCAAGGATAGACAGCTGATAGCACAGGGGAGAAGGCATTGTTCAAAATAGACTGAAGATCTTAAGCAGCATTCTAGGATCATTTAGAAGAAGAGCCAGCCAACCTCTGCAGACCTTGAGATTTTTTGCATTTAGTTGATACTGATGATAATGCTCTGAATCATTCAAGAAATGATAAATTAGAATATTTATACTGTTTTTAAAGTATGAAATGTATATTTTATAAGCATCTTTTATATCCATAATACAACTACTATTTAAACACTGTGCTAAGTTTTTCTAATCTTTTTACTTATATTATCTAATTTATCTTTAATCCTGGAATGCAAGTTTTATTATGTGCATTTTACATATGAGAAAATTATAACTCAGTGTAAGTAGGTAAGATACATTTCATAGCTGATGAGTAGTTGGAATTAGGATTGTGAACTTGTATCTGGATAACTCTAAAAGTACATG
The DNA here is from genome assembly GCA_020662805.1 of Glaucomys volans. Taxonomy (NCBI): domain Eukaryota; kingdom Metazoa; phylum Chordata; class Mammalia; order Rodentia; family Sciuridae; genus Glaucomys; species Glaucomys volans. Next base: position 126,852 of record JAJEJO010002394.1, on the reverse strand, counting down.
CTTTTAGCCACCTTGGTGTGGTTGATCTGTACAAATTAAATTATTTTGAGCTCACAACAACTATTCTGTACTTTAAGTAAGCTATTATTGGCTCCATTTGAGACCCAGAGAAGTTAAGTAGTTTAAATAAGATAGTATAGCTATTAAGTAGCAATAATAGGATTTTGTTGTTAGTGTTAATTTTTTTCCATGCCCAGAAATGTACTAATGAGAAACATTTTCAATAATGGATAAATTAGGTTTTACTAAAATAATTTTAGGTTTGTTTGACTTTCTCCTTTAACTTTATTTACAGTATTGGCTCTAATAGCCAAGTTTTTCCTACAGGTTTCTCACAAAGCTAAATGAACTATGAAATATAAGCAGTTTTGAGATCCTCTGTTGAAAGATAATAAAAGCTAAGTATTATAGATCACACACTTCGTGCCAGGCACTGTTTTAGCAGTTTGTAGGCATGAATTCATTTAATCCTTACAGTTGCTTTATTTTCAATGAGAAAACTGAACACAAACATATTCCTTTGGGCTGTTTTCAGAAGTCTTCTTTTAAACTGAACACAAAAATTTGACCAAGAAAATTGAGCGTTTTGGCTGTGGAATCCAGATATCTTGTCCTCCACACAATGTCTGATGATGCCTTCCTGAAAAATAAACTTAAGGGTATAATCTGCATACTATGACTCTCCTAATCAATATGTGTTTCATTTTTTTTAACTGAGGATAAGTACTGACATTACAAAGGAGTGAAGAAAAATATGCGGTATTGAGTCAGTGATTTATTTTGGTTAATTAAGTGAAAAGCTGTAATTTTGTATTTGTCCACAAGATGGTGAAATTCTCATTAGTTTTTAATTTTCTGAAATTCGTATAAATCATTAATTTATAATCTGCATTTGACATCATTTATTATGAACACTTTAATTTCTTTATAGCCCATCTGCTGGCAAGGCCAAGATTAGAATGGCTCATAGGAGAATCATGATTTTGAATCACCCAGACAAAGGTAGGTAGGATTTCCATTTATCATAATTTGTGAATCAGAATGTGCTGTGAATTCCTTTCAGTTTAGTCAAACCCATTACAAATGACTTGAGTTAGAAGTTTTCGTGCCACATGTATTGAGATGATCCTGATAAAGACTTTGTGTGGTGTTCAGTGACTTCCAGTACTGGATTCAGACGATCAGCTTTTAAGACCTTCCTTACCGGCATTCACACATGAGTACCCGAACCTGGTTGATACTTCACCATTTTGATCAAGAAAGAAAACATGAGTTGTGAACTCTGATGGATAAACTGATTTGGGCACTGTGACTGGTGTTTATTTAACCTTATGCAAAAGCACAAAATCTAGAGTATTTCTCCTACATCTGAATGAAGTATATTATAGAAGATGCTAATTTTTGAATTTTATTCTGTAATGCTTTGAGGCTGAGCCATTTGTTTTTAACTGGCCAGGTTTTTAATGTAGATTTATCTTACAGAAAGACAATTATTATAACTTTAACTACACTACAGCTGCTTGATAGAGAAAGCCCATATGTTCATTACTGTTTCTGCTTTAAAATAACAGATGGTAGAAAGTTGCACTGTATTTCAGAAGTCAAAGGGTGGGAGGGGAGGAGAGTGAAGGGTTTCTTGTATTTACAGACTTTCGGTTTTGTAATTATTTAGAAAAAAAAAATTTTGGATTCCTACTCATCGTGACACCAATATAAGGCATTCTTTTTCAGCTTTCTCCACTTAATTACTTACTATAAAAATTCTTTTCACTGAACATCATCTCTGCTGGTTTTTGCACTTGCTGTTCTTTAGTGTGAATAAACAAGAGTATAAACTTTGAAAAGAGGTTCTGCTTAAAATTTTTAAACAGCTTCAACTGTTACTGAAAGATCCACTCAACTAATTTACTTTGCATTGTGCAGTTTCAGGGTAATTGAGAAAGAAGTGTGTTTAAGTGCTTCCTTGAAGCCCTCGGTCTCCTAAACATCCTCTGTCCCTTCCAGGTCAAGTGAATGCCCTTGGCTCTGATTGATTGCAATAGGATCAAGCACTCATGTCTTTCAGCTGATTGACAAGTTGCTGATTGTGCCTCTTGGCAAGGAAGCAAGTTCTAAAATGTATCTGAGAGAATATGTGTCTGAGAGAACATGTAGGAGCCAGTGGTGTTTAAAGAATTATTTGATTTTTTTTCTGAAATAGTGTATTTATTAGAGATGGGATTGTTGACTCTGGAGTACTTACTAATATCCTCTTGTCTGACCCTGTGTGGGTAGCTGGGTGTGAGTGAATGGACCTACAAACAGGAAGTCAGCATTTATCTGACTTCTGTCAATAGCATTGTGACCTTGAACACTCCCTTAACCTCTCCAAATGTGAGTTTATCACCTATAAAATAAAGTCCTTCTTGTTTGCATGATTTAATGTAATAATTTTTATAACTACTCAATTAAAGAAGAACCTCTACCATGTGTTTCTGTTGAGATCACATTTTTAATTTAAGAAGGATACTCAATCTTTTTAGGTTATTTTACCCTCTAAGAATGTGTTGACATTATGGATATTTTTTCTAGGTAATTGTCCATTGATCTAAAATTTAAAATATTGGAGTCAGCGATTTCATGGACTTCCTAAATCCCATCTATATACTCAGTTCCTATATACTAAGAACTCAACCTTTAGGGGAAGTATATTGAATTAAGGGATATTGGACCCTAACTGTATATGATGCAGTTGGAATGATATGCTCATAGATCTGAAAACTGTCTTTTGAGGAGAAAGACTGTTTTTTGTTTTGAATGGGAAGAAGATAACAGATTTTAAGCAAAAATGTGTTATTGCCCTTGGATAGAGAAAGCCATGAGTGTTAGGGGGAAAAGAATGGGCAACTCTTAATTTTGCCCCCTTTTAAATAATTATTCACCGTATTTGCTTTGGCCAGGTCACCACTAAGTCTTACAGGTATTTACAGGTAGTTAAATCCTTTACTCAGTACTTCTGAAATTTAAAAACGTGTTTCTCCACCCCATCCTCAATAACTTTTCTGTTGGTTTTGCTACCAGCTGGTAGAATAAATTTGGAACTTCGAATGTGTGATCAACTATAATTTGTTACACATTTCATTATCAGGTTGTACAAAGAAAGTGACACCAGAAAATTAAGTGTGGGAGATGGCTGAAAATAAATTTTTTGCAACTAGTTTTAAATGAGCATTCAGATGTGTTTTGGTAAAAAGTACAATTTTGCTGTTTCAACTTAGTAAGATACAAAATTAGATTGCTATTTTCCTTATATTGCCAAAGAAAGAGGTTAGTTGTTATAAAAATCAGTGATTTAATATTAATGCCCAATGAGGGGAGGACAACATAGGTAAATTTGAAAAACTATAGGATCTTACAAAATTTCTTATAGGCTGTTTAATCTAGTGCTATTCAAAGTATAGTTTTTCTATTCTGCCAGCCTATAGTTTGTCACCTATGTGCAACAAGTTAAAAACAAATCAAAAGTAAACATTTCGAAATCTTTATAACAATTTGACATAGCTGTGATGCTCAAATGTGTGATATATGTGTTGGTCCACTACAGATTGAAAATTAAAGAAGAAAAAAAAGGTACTTCTTCACCATAGTTTGAGAGACACTGATCTAATCAATGTGCCTTCTGAGTCAGGACTTTGTGCTCCATCATGGGCAAAATGACCTGTGAGCTCTTTTTAAAGATTTAGTAGAGGGCTTCCTAGTCTACAAGGCAAGCCCACTTCACTGGTAGCAGTTCTGCCTAACAGAAAGGTGTTTTTTATGTTTAGGTAAAATCTGCCTGCCTGCAGTATAGAGATTCTTTTTCCATTTTTATCTTTTCCAATAAGTATTCAGTATTTTCATTCTCCTTCAGTAGTGCTTGAATCAAAATTAAATATTGTAATTAGAACAAGACAAAGGAAATATATTTTTGAATGGATTTTTTCCTTAATTACACTTGTTGAGGAAGCAAATTTTCACATGAAAATCTGATAAAAATATACTACAGTTTATTATAGTATATTACATTTAAAGCATGTATCATAAATGTTTAGAAAAAGAAGAATGTGATCACCAGGAGTCAACATGGAATCACTGAGAAAAAGTGCCTAATTAGCTTGATTTTCTTTTTTGGTACATGTACCAGACTATTCTTTTTCCAGGGGGCTCATCTTTTCCCCCTTCATTTTAACATTTTAATTAGATTTAAGGCTTCGTATTTGAGTTAATTATTTTTTATTGAAGAGATCATTTTGATTATCACACATTGATTTCCTTTAATTAAATAATAAGACCCTTAAAATAAAATGACTTATCTTTATAACCTCTAATAGCTCATTCATAATATCTCTTGGTTTTTGGATGAGTGAATAAATAAGCAAATGGGGAAAAGGAAAATATGTAGGTGAAACAATTGGGAATGATAATGAATACATGAAATGATCCTGTTAAAAATTTAATACTAAGCTGATATCAAACAACCTAAAACTGTCCTTTTATTTTCCAAATATTAGTTCTTTAGCATCTATCATGTGTCAGACGTTGTTAAATCTTGAGACTATATAATTATGATACAAGACAACTGGGTTCCTGTCCTCATAGAGCATGAATTGTAATGAAAGGGAAAGCAAAACCCAAGAATCCCTGTTTCAGATTGTAATGCCTGTAGTTGAGTCTACCAGCCTGCAATGTAGAAGAACATGGGAGAGGCACCTTTATGTAGGGTGGCTCTCTACAGAGACCTACAGAATACAAAAGAGGTAGCTATGTCAAAAGTGGTAAGAAAATACAAGTGCAGAGGCTCTAGGGAGAAAAGGAATCTAGTACACTTAAGGGAGCTAAGCGGGGCGGGGGAAGGGAGCTGAAAAAGAAAAGTAGTGTGATGGAAATATAACAGACAAAAGGAGAAGTAGCATGAGATGAAGTGATGCCCAGATTTTGAAAACGAGGTATGCATTATGATAATGAGAACTGTTGGCTCTATATGGTATTTGAACTTTGTTCTACATGCAAAGGGAAGTAACCTCAACTTTTACGTATTCAATTTACCTTTTAAGAAATTCTTTTTCCTCAATCTCAATTTGTCTATTTACTCATATTAAAATATTAAACTTGTTATGTGTTAATATCAATTATATGATCTTTATGAAAATATGTATGTCCCACAAAATTTTTTAAATTGTAAGTCAGGTGGCATTGTTTTATATTTTTGCACATCTCTAATAGCTGACTTAGTTGATAGTTGAAAACATCTTAGATTCTCATATCAGCTTCTCCACTCATTTTCTTATGATATGTTGTTTTGTTTAAATATAAAGAATATATGACTTCACACAAGTAGGTAGTTGGAAAGGGAAAGAATATTTGTCTTTTCAGATAGTTGGGGATGTTCTTCATCACTACTAAACTAGAACTCAACAAGTGGTAGTTTCTTAAGATGAGTTATGTTATGGAATCTGAAAACACACCAATGAATGTTTGAATTCATTTTAGGTTACATTAAATTTTACTGGCCTGTCATGCAGTTTGAATTAATTTTTTTTTTAACAAAAATGTGATTTTGTAACATCTTTCATCATTCAGAAAATATTTCACTTAGAGTTATAGATCATCCAAATGTTAATTCATTTATTGTCCCAGTATTTCTCAAGTTGTATTCCCTCTATTAGCTGTAGTACCCCCTGGGAACTTATTAGATATGCAAACTTCTGGGCTCATCCTAGATCTACTGAATCCGAAGGTCTAGGGTTGGAGCTCAGCAATTTGTATTTTTCCAAGCCCTCTATGTACACTAAATGTTTGAGAAGTGCTGCTCTCAGAATGCCAGCCAAGGTCCTAGGGTGTTTGTTGGGACAGGTTCTATTCTCTAATTACTATCTTAGTATTTTGAAATTTCCAGAAACTTGCCTTTGCGTATCAGAAACTTCCTGCCTTTTTCAGAAACATTCTCTTTTGTTTCTTAGCATTCTGCCCTGTTCTGCTTTAGATTTTAGTACCTAGAGGGAAAATTCAGCCATATGTCAGGCTCCATTTTCAAGTCTGCCTTTGACAATTGAATCGTAAACAATTAAATCTACAGTTTTAGCTAATTTATGAGATTGTAAAAAGCCCTGCCCTTGAACAAGCAGCCTTTCTGGGTTCTTGCTTTTACCCTCTTCCCCATACCCAAAATCAGCAAAAACCCTACCTCCTTAGTTTCTTCTTCTTCCCCAAATCCTTGGACCCTCAAGTTCTAATTTCCTTATTAGTTTTTTTTTCTTAATAGCACTAATAAATGAGATTTTTTTGTGTGTATGTGTTGTTGTTTTATTTTTGTTTTTTGGTTGTTGTTCTCAGTGTGGACATTGATCTCTGACAAGCTACTCCATCTGTTTCAAAAAATAGAAGTGAAGAAGGTTACTTTTGAAAGAATCTCACAAAGGAATTGAATAGGACATTATTTGGGTGGCTAGTCCAAGAATTTTAGTGACAAACAATGGCAACCTAATTCAGGATGGAGAGAAGCAAGTGAATTTGAAATGTATTTTGGAAACAGAATCAACAGTTATTGCTGATTGATTTGATATAGGTTGATTTACTATTTTTCCTTGATTTCCAAATCAAAGAATTGGTTTGAGGTGGAGCAATTTACTAAAATAGAAATGATTTAGAGAGGGCAAATAGATTGTAAACAGGATTGGGAGAAAAATAAAGAATGTTGTCTTAGTGGTAAGTGAAGTACACAGGAGAGAATCCAAGTGGAAATGGAAAGTGGGAAGTTGAATAAATGAGTCTTACACTACAGAAGTGGGGTCTGGACTTAGTAATTTGGGAGTCATCAACTTAAGATGGTGTTAAAACTATTCTTAAGAGGTCATGGAAAATGAAGTATGTATAAGGAGGAAGAGAAGTATGGTACCCAGAGGTAAGAAACTCACACATATATAGATCAAGTTAGAAAAGGAATAATGAGCAAAGATAAAAGGAAAAAAATATAAGAAAAAATTGGTGCAATAGAAGCAAAGACAATATATTTAAGGAAACTAAATGATTCACTGTACTGAACACTGCAGAAACATTTAGATGAGGTTGGAGATGGTCCATGGTATTTACAAACGGAAGACTTTAGAAACCTTTTTTAAAAACCAGTTTCAATTGGTAGTGGATTGAGAAGTTAAAAGGATGAAGTTGAATTAATTTATATAGACAACTTTTTTGAAAAGTTTTATGAGGAATGAGAGAAAAGGGATGGGATTGTAGGAGGGGGCATTAAGGGAAGAATGCCGTTTTTGTTTTCTTTTGCTTTTTACTTTTTAAACATAAAAGCTTATTGCATAAATTTGAGCAGGTTTGTGTGTCATTGGAAATGATCAACTAGAGAGATTGATTTAGAAAAGCTTTAATTCAACAGGGATAAACTTAATGTTCTTTTAAGTCTCGAAAGTCAATTGTATAAATGTAGGACATTTAGCAGTTTCACGTGACAAAAGATCCATGGGTGTATGTTGATTTCAAAGCCTATAACAATATAAAAGCTGCTAAAAAAGTTTATGCAGTCTTAGTCTGCATTAAAGGATACATAGTATTTTTATTAAAAGACCAGATATTGCCACAAACTTCTGTACTTGTCCTCCATTCATTCATTCAGTTAACATTTATTTACCCAACTGTATTGAGCTAGGCAATTATATCTCACTTAGAATTTTGTGTCTATTTCTGAGTGCCACATTTTGAATACCTCCAAAATAAATGTTAAATAGAAGCAAGGATAGGTATTTTCTTGTTACTGATCTCAGAGCCCATTTTTCATCATTTTGCTGCTAAGTATGCTGTTTGCAATATTTTTTGATCAAAGAAGTTTTCTTCTGTTTTTTGATTACTGAAAATTTTTATTATAAATGTTTTGAATTTTTTACATCTACTGATATGATTAGTTGATATTTATCTTTTAATCTATTAATGTGATGAATTACATTGATTAATTTTTGAATGTTAAAGCCAGTCTTTCATTTCTGATATAAACCTAACTTGGTTATGATATTTTGTCTGATTTGATAGTGAACATTTTGATTTTGCATCTATGCTCATGAATATGCACTTGTGGTTTCCTTTTTTGTGCTACCTTCGTTGAGATTATCAAAGATAGGCTAGCCACATAAAAAAAGAGTTAAAATGTGTTTTCCTTCTTTTTTTTAAATTCACCAATATAATTCTGGCTAGGATTTTATTTGTGGGAAAGTTTTAAATTACATATTCAGTTTCTTTCAAGTACATGGAATGCTGTTGATTTTCCATTTATATTGGTACCGTTTTGATAGGTTATGTTTTTCCTGTAATTTATTTTTCAGTTAAATTTTTCAGTGCTCTGGCATGAAGTTGATTAGGGATTTTTATTTGTTTGTTTTTAGAGACTAATTTTTGACTTGTTGATTCTCTCTTGAATAATTCTCTCTTGGCTAATTTCTTTTGTGGTTACTTCCTTGATAGATTAATTATTTAGAAGTATATTAATTAATTTTCAAATTCAGGGTTCCCTAGATGTGTTTGTTATTGATTTCTAGCATAATTCCAAAATGATCAGTTAACATAATCTAAATCAGAACTATTCAGACTCTCTGTGGTAGAAGACTGGTTTCTTACTTAAATCTTTGGTGGAACTGAAAGCTTTTGTAAAATATAATAAAAATGAATTTACTAGAACAAATTTTATATATGTATATATAGATTATTATATATGTATCATTAGATTCTGCAAAAAGACACTATTATATCAAAAGGCTGTGATATCTTCTAAACACTCAATTTCTTAACACACCTGGTTGTGATTCAGTAGCCGTGTAATTCAGTCCAAACTTTCTACCATACACATAAATTAAAGACTATTGTCATTCTATATTAAAGAGAATGAGTGGTAGAGAATTCAGCATTATTCTGAACAAACTGTCATGATTTTCTCTAACATTACTATCAATAAATATAATGTTTAATAAGACTTTCAGTCTTCTGTGCCTTTGATTTTTTTCCAGCTGCTAAATGAGCATATTATGGACTGTGATTTAAATAACCAGAATGCATATCTATCAATTAGAGGTTATGTTTAAGTTTAGTTAATGTTTTAATATTTTTTGAGGATTCCTGACATCTCCCTGATAACTCTAAAAATGCAATCAGCTTACCAAGATTGAAATGACCTATTCCAAGGTCGTTTTCAGAGATAATCATGAAATCAACTTATTTCATAACCAAGTAGGTTATGAACTGCCTTTGTAATTCTTATCATATATTCAAGGACATTGTATATTATATTCTATAAGTGTTTATAGCAATTCAGATCTTACTATGAAAATGTCAGTGGTATCCTCAAGGGCAAAAAGCTAAATATAGTTTCCTTCAGCATTGCCCTTTCTAATGCAGCCTCATGTTTGTTCATCTGCTTCTCTGCTTTGTTTTTCCTTCACAAGGTGGTATCATATCAATAAAAAGCCTAAATAAAGTCAGAACAACTTACACCCACACTATCTAGATGTAATATTGTTTGTTGTAAGGCCTACGGAGGCTTTACAATGTTTCAACATCTATAGATGGTTTGCACTTAAGGGGAGAATACAAAATAAAAACCAACACAGACAAGTGAACTGTAATATGATTGTTAGCTCATGCATTAAGCAATGACAGTATTCAGGACTAGAAGTTAGAAAGAGTATGATGTTTAAATAGCTTTAATGTGACAGTTTGGGGTTAGTATTTTTGTATGTCAAATAGGCACTGTTCGTGATTTATAATGATTCTGCATTGGAAATTCACCTCAGTTCTCCTCTTGCTATTTGCATTAGAAACAATTCATTGCAAAGAACTCTGAAAAAGAACTGACTTAATTTTATTTTAGGAATCTGTAAATCCAAGACTACTTCTCATAATCTAATAGGGTCATTTCAGAGAACAAGGAGAATTTCTTTTAATATTTTTATTAATATTCACTTATTAATTTATTCATCTATATTAGCAAATATGATTTTTAGGTAGTGGATGTTGTCTTTTTTAACATGTATTTAATTGTTCTGAAATCATAAGACTTGACAGGACTTTAAAAATATTCTTTGAATTGATTTACCTCTTTCTTAAAGATAATGAGTATTCACTGCTTTAAAAAAGAAAATATAGGAAAAATCTTTTTTCTTTTTTTACCTAACCATCCACTTAAGTTCAGAAAATTTTCTGGTCAGGTGTATGATTGGTAAATGTCTGATCAGTGAATGTTTGAGTGGTTTTCTTTCTTTTTTTTTGTACTGGGGCTTGAACTCAGGGGCACTCCACCACCGAGCCACATCCCCAGCCCTATTTTTTGTATTTTATTTAGAGATAGGGTTTCCCTGAGTTGCTGGGCTCCTTGCTAAATGCTGAGGCTGGCTTTGAACTCGCAATCCTCCTGTCTGAGCCTCCCAAGCCACTGGGATTACAGGCGTGCGCCATCATGCCCAGCTGAGTGGTTTTAATTTTATACCTGATCATAACTTTCATTGTTTTTCTTAGAAATTTGTTTTTGATTGTTGCACATCTGTACACTTCACTAAACAAGTTTAATTTGTGCTGTTTGATTTCTGAGCATATAAAAGAATCTGTCAAAGAATGGGGAGATATGAGAATTATAATTGAATGTTTTTTCTATATCAAGGATGATTAAAAATGTCAATAATGAAGTTTGTTTTAATCAGTTATTTTTCTTTGTCTTCTCAGGTGGATCTCCTTACTTAGCAACCAAAATCAATGAAGCAAAAGACTTGCTAGAAGCAACCACCAAACATTGATTCATATTCAAGAGCCATGCTGAAGGAAAAATAGGGGTCTTAAAAAAATAGTCCTGCAAATTAATCTGAAATATGGTCTTGATTTTCATACACATATTGACCCTAACCTTTTCTTCCATCCTTAAACTATATAATAATAAAAGATTAATAGACTTGCTTTTTATTTTCTTTTAAAGGAATCCTGTAAATTCTGTAGCTGGTATTTTGCCTTTTATTCTCTTTGTAATACTCATACTTCTAAAGATTTTTGTTATATTAGTCCTAAACTTCCTTTTCTTCCTTCACACACATACACACACACACACTCTCACACAAAGTGTACAAAAGCACTGCCATCTCAAGTGCAATTGGAATTTGTGAGCAATGAGTAGAAGTATTCTTTCTGCTAATATTTGTACCCTCGTTGACCCTTGCTTCTTCAGAGGAATTTGAGACTCTGCCTAGGTAATGTGCTTTGAATATTTTGAGACCAACATTGGCTGCCATCTCATGGGGAAATGATGTGAAATGTAATGGAATTTACTAAATGGCAATTTGTAAAGTAGTGGTTGGGACTTTTTAAAGAACTCTGCTCTCTCAGAGACCCTATAACTGAAGCATGAGAACTTGGAGAGCCACTAAAATGATTAAAGATTTATAAAATGAGCCCTCTGAGGAACAACTGAAAAGAGCTTAGAGGAAACTGAAGAGTTTATATTTAATTATAGTCTTCCTCTACTGTTTATTTATTCAATTATTCATTCTACAAATATTTATTGACCATCTCAGATGTGTAAGGCACTGCAGTGGGTCCCCTGAGAGTTGCAACTATGAACCAGCCATGGATCCTGACCCAGAGGAACTTCACTCTAGAGAATACTGGTAGAGAGGTGCAGATGATATGTTAATGAAATTCAAAAGAAGAAAAGAATATTTTAAACTCAGTGCATGGTGGGGAGGGGCTTCGTGGGACTAGTGGCATAGAGCTGGGCATTTTAAAAGATAATAACACATTCCATATGATTGGTAAGTATTGTTTCTTCTGAGATCAGAATTAGCAGAAGTAGATTTATTAGTTAGCCACAATTAGAGTGCAGGGTTTCTCAAAGCAAGGAATGGACAGAATAGTCATGAAAGGCCAGCTTTGTAGTATTGGGAATTTGAGTCACTCCAGCATTAGTCAAATCTCTTTCATTCCCATTTTCCTGCCGAACAAGTGCCTCAGAGTCAAATCTGGTTTTGAATACTGTCTTCCTAGAGATCTTGGGCAGTTAATATGCAAGTCTATAACCCTCTTAATAAAATAGAGAAAAAAGCCTAATAAGTTTGTTGTAGGGAATTAATATGTGTAAATCATTTAGTCATGTAGCAAATGTCCAAAAAATAAACTACTTCTTTCATTTCACTTCTTTTCCCATTAATTTTATCTTTTAGAATACCTTGGATTAAAATTTGAGGGTATGTTCTAATAATTGTTCATTTTACTCTTGAATATACAAATTGTTGAGGACATATCGGAGATGTGCATGCAATATCAACTGAGGCTGGAGGAGCTACTTCATGTGACTGCAAATTGGAACTGGTTGTTGGTACTGAGAGCCTGGGTTCCTCTCTGCATAGGCATCTCCACAGGGCTGCTAGAGCTTGTCACACCATAGGAGTTGTACTACAGATGATAGTTATCCAAGAGAGAGGAAGTAGAAATATCAAACTTGTCTTGAGGCAGGGCATCACTTCTGCTATGTTCATTTGGTCTGAAAGTTACATAGTTTGCCTAGACAAGAAAGAGGATAGAGAGGATTGTGAAGGAATCAATGGTCATCTTTAATATATAACCAGGGCATGGTTGAGAATTTTTCCCATAAGTTGGGTAACGCATTACTTTAAAAATAACTTAGTCATGTACAACTACTTGGAGTATAAGCCAGTATAAGTTTTAGACAATACAACCACGATTTTAGTCAGATATTAATTCAGTAGTAACTCTCTAAATGGCAGTGTAGTTATAAAGTTGGATTTTGACCAGCCACCCATTTTCAATTCCTTATTATCTCTAAAAAACTTATTTTTTTAAAATTTATCCATTTTTAAAAATTTTATTTTATTTTATTTTATTTATTGGTTCTTTTTAATTATACATGACAGTAGAACCCATTTTGATATACAGCAGGGAATATATCTTTTTTTTCACAATGTAGATTCACACGATTCATATAATCTTACATATACATAGGGTCATACTGTCTCAGTCTACCATTTTTCCTTCCCCCACCCCCTCCTGTCCCATTTTTCTCTACATCATCCATACTTCCTCCATTCTTTTCTTATCTCCCCCATAACTCTCCCCCCTCACCCCATTATGTGTTAGCTTCCACTGATCAGAGAAAACATTTGGCCTTTGATTTTTTTTAGGCTTGGCTTATTTCACTTAGCATGATATTCTCCAACTCCACCCATTTACCAGCAAATGCCATAGTTTTATTCTTCTTTATGGCTGAGTAATATTCCATTGTGTATATACACCACAGTTTCTCTATCCATCCTTCAACTGAAGGGCATCTAGATTGGTTCCACAGTCTAGCTCTTGTGATTTGAGCAGCTATGAACATAGATGTGGCTGCATCCCTATAACTTTGCTGATTTTAAGACCTTTGGGTATAAACCGAGGAGTGGGATAGCTGGGTCAAATGGTGGTTCCATTCCAAGTTTTTTGAGGAATCTCCATACTGCTTTTCAGAGTGGCTGCACCAGTTTGCGACTCCACCCACAATATACTAGTGTGCCTTTTTCCCCACATCCACACCAACACTTATTATTGCTTGTATTCCTGATAATAGCCATTCTAATTGGAGTTAGATGAAATCTTAGGGTGGTTTTAATTTGCATTTCTCTAATTACTAGAGATGATGAGCACTTTTTCATATATTTGTTGATCACCTATATATCATCTTCTGTGAAGTGTCTGCCCAGTTCCTTAGCCCATTTATTGATTGGGTTCTTTGCATTTTTGGTGTAGGGTTTTGTAAGTTCTTTATAAATTTTGGAGATCAGTGCTCTGTCTGAAGTGTGTGTGGAAAAGATTTTTTCCCATTTTGTAGGCTCTCTCTTCACATTATTGATTGTTTCTTTTGCAGAGAAAAAGCTTAAAAAGCTTATTTGAATGGTTACCTAGCTCCAGTAAAGATTGCTTTTATATATCTGCTGTCATTGCATATTCTGCTTAATTACACTTTTTGTTGATACCGCAGTTTTTCTTTATTTTTCCATTTTAGATGCAGTCTGAGGGAATAGGGAAGACCTTTTAAAAGTCTGAGGGAACAGGGAAGACCTTTTAAGAACACAACAATTACTTGACAGAGTGTAAGGTTGGACAGTTAGAGGGGAGGATAGAGGGCCATTTAGATTATAGTCAGTGAGGATAGAGGGCCATTTAGATTATAGCCAATCTAGACCATTAAAGAAAAATGGAAAGAAGTTTAGTAAGGAAAAAAGAGTGTTGGGTGTAGCAGACATTGTTTTATTTAGTCTACAAAGCATTTCCTTTATTTCGTTTGAAAGGCATTTTAGTCATTTAGGATATACTGAACATTGTCAGGCAGTAAAACAAAATGAGTTCATTCTTAAAATGTTTAATGTGTTAAAACTAAACAAAAAATATATACTTAAACATAGGTAACTTTTTTGCCTCATACTTTTTAATTAACAAGAATTATTCAGAGTAATCACTTATGATTACCCAACAGGGCCATAAGAGAGAACATATTTTATCTGTGCAGAATGCTTTTGGTTGTCATAGGGAAACTTGAACACAGAAAAGAGCTTCCAATGACTTCTCTAACATGTTTCACAATTAGCTTAAGATAGTTTAATGACACATTGTGAGAGAAGATGAATCAGCCAGGCCCTTAAATATCAAAAAATTTGTTTCTTTGACTCAAGTGATTCAGGCTAAGCTACAGAGACGGCAATGAGAAGTCAAATATTCAGGTAGGCTGGCTTATTTTTGCCCAGTGGGAACCCTGCTGTCCACAAGCACTCTGCACTTAGCCAGCAGTCATCTCTGGGACACAAGGATCTGGCTACAAAGATTTGACCAGAGTGAGTAAATGTGTTACATCATCCCTAAGATAGAAACACAAAGATCCCTTTTGGACCCTTTATGTCCCATATTTTACACCCAACTCTGAATCTCTCCCCCGACCTCCTTACCTTGAGGATTTGTTAGCTTATATGGTGCACCTCACTGACGCATCCCCTCTTGTAATGACTGAAGAAGTTCCCCTGTGTCTGGATCCATATGGGCCACCAACTTCCTCATCCAGCTGTCCTGGCGAGGGGTGAAAGGGGATTAGAAAAATAAAGACTTGCAAACACAGAGTTTGTAGATAAAGCTGGGATGAGGTGGAGTGCTGCTGTCTGATGAAGCAGATCTAAAGAGTTTCACCAGCAATCTTTATTTATATATGACGTTATCATGTTAAAGACTGCACAAGCATTATTCTTTGTATTCAAGAAAGTTACAGAAACTAGAACGTCTGTAACTTTTCCAAAGTTGTAATCCACAGTTGCAAAGTATTGTTAGGAGCTTTGCATAGCTCTCCAGAAAGTCCTTTGTTAAAAGTTACTGTAAAGCAAGCAGGCTGAGGTGTAATGGAGCTGGTGAAACATTGTGGTTGTCTAGCATAAGAATTCCTCTATTGCCAGGAGCTATGTGCCTGGGATCAAGATCAGAGCTGATAGGACTCTCACAGAGCCTCGTCATGCAGAGCATTACCACAGCACCTAAGCATCCTGTGCCCTTGCACAGAAACTCCGAGGCACTAGGTGTGCTGCAGCCATGAGGTCATCAGACTCCCATTCTCTGTCATGCTCTCCACAAGCCAGACCCTTACATATCAAAAAATTTGTTTTTTTGATTCAACTATTTTAGGGTAAGGTACAAAGACTGCAGTGAGAAGTCAAATATCCAAGTAGGCTGGCTTATTTTGCACAGTGGGAGCCCTGCTATCCATAAGCACTCTGCACCTTGCCCTGGCCACCTTTGTAGCCAGATGATTGTGTCCCAAGAGTCATCTCTGGGACACAAGGATCTGGCTACAAAGATTTGACCAGAGTGAGTAAATGTGTCACATCATCCCTCCCTTCTGATAGAAAAGCAACCCAAAGAGTGTATTCCATTAACACTAGATCAGTATCTTCTATTTGTCAAAAATATTTCATGAATCATGAGCCAAACTTTTATTTATGGTGAAATGATACCCATTAGGAAATTAGAATTTTCGTTAGTATAATATATTAGCTGCAAAAGTTGAGAAGGTTCTCTGGACTTATTTTTATAGGTGGAATCTAAGTGATCTGGATCATTGCCCACCAACAAAATTGCTAGGCACAGTAGACAAAGAAAATGTTCCTTCTAATGATTTTTTATGAGCTGAGTAGCTATTGTTCCCAGCTGAGTGCTCTTTTCCTCTTTTTATTGTTGCTGAGCAAAAGAATTTATAAAAAGCTCTTTTTTTTTTTTTTTTTTATTAAAAACCCTGCTCAGTTTATTAAGTCATGTCCATCTCTTCCTGCCATACTAACCCTTTCCCCTTCTGGTCTGTTCAACAATGCCTAGCAGCACTGGTCAACCTCTGAACAGATTATTACATAGATATCAATATATAGATGTGCAGTCTTCAAAATTAAGTGGAAGTTTAATTCCACATTGGCAGAGTATAATCACTCAGGATGGATGTTGACCAAAAATTTCATATTAGTACCTCAACTTTCAGGGGGAAAATGGCTTGTAGAAAATTAAAAAGTCACTGGCAAACTTCTGTGAAGGATGGTGATAAGGATGAGGTATTGGTTCAGTCTTGACATCTTCTAAACTCTAATGCCAAAGGCCAAGAAATTGAAGTTAGTTAATTTTTATAAACCAAATGTTTTAATAATGGCTAACACTTGCCAAATAGCTGTGCCAGTCTACCTACATTATCTCTTTTTAAAATTTTCATAGCTACCCTGAGATAGGTACTATATTATTCCCATTTTACAGGTGAAAAACCAAAGGCTCAGGAGAGTTTAGGAACTTTTTCAGGATAGCAACTTTTTCCAGTAGTGGGACTGGGATACAAATACCATTTTGCTTGACCCTGAAGCATGTGCTATATGAAACTAGGTTATGGAAGAATCCTGTGTCTTTGGACATCACAAGCAAGGAGTTACATCTTTAATTCTGCCCTGGAAGCTGTGATACCTATCCAACTGCACATAGCAAAATTTCAGTTACATAGTTAAGCAGCATGGACTTCCCTTACTCAGAGGGGATAGAGGAAGCTTTGATGAGATTTTACTTGAAACATTCATGGGCAAGAGCTCTCAAGGAGAACATCCAAAGCAAGGTTCAGAAGACAGCTCATGAAATCGAAGCAGCAGACCTTGGGAAAGAAATGAAGACATAGCTCAATATATTAACGATGAGAACAAGAGACTGAATTTATTGAAAGGAAGAGAGAGGCAATGAAAAACATGGTTAAGGAGTAAGACAACTGAATCGAGATAACTTGGAGAAATTGAAAGGGAATTATGGGGCTTTAGTAGAATTTTTTAAAATTGTTTTTCACTATTCCCAGTTGTAGACTGAGTTATTTGTCCGTGTTACGCTTTTATGCCAAATTCAAAATTATATTTGCAATTATAGTGTTGTCTAGTAGAATCAGTAGAACTTTATCTGAATGCATCTTGAGATTTTCACTTAACTGTTTCCAGTGGCTGCATTCAAATGGTGAAGAGGTTTGTAAATCCTCATGACTACTATTCATAGCAGACTTGTGCGCTCCCTGAATATTAGGTACACCTGTGTTTGAAAAGAAGTGCATTCCAAAATCAACTTAGTGATTTTCCATTTATCTACTTCTGGATCATTAATGCCTTTGCTCTTTCCTCCTGTGAATGTGGGTGATCAAGAGTTGACTTTCCAAGTGTTTACATTTTGACCTCTATGCCTGTAACGTAGGATGAGATTATCTAATGACGGTCATCCTCTGTCATGAAATGGGAGACTGAATTCGCACAAACAGTTTGCATCCTAGGACGATGTGTCATGTGGTGTTGGAGAGAGCAGCGCATGCACAGGGATGCAGCTCTCCCTGATTAACCCCACTTGGATCTGAGTTATGCTTTGTTCCTCAGCTTCTCAGTACTCGGGCATTCACTTTACTGTCTACTGTATTCCACTTGGTACTGACGGATGTACAATATTGTTTGGGCTTTTTCTTTCTTATTAACAGGGATTTTTGTAAAGCCAAAGCCAATATGTGGAAGTGTAGATATACTAAAACTTTAAAGAAATGAAATACTGGTGTGATTGCTTTGTTTGAAATCATAAAGGATAAACTAAAATACTTATATAGTTTTCCCAATATGGTTAAAATAAATTTTGACTTGCCAAAATTGAATTTACACTCTTTTTCTATTATAGAACTCTTGAAGATTGCCTTGTGTGTTATATAATTTCATCTACATTGTGAGCTCTTTATTAGAAGACTGAATCTTTTGTATCTTTTAGACCTCTTTTACTTCTTTATGAGATGCTCAACTTCGTTGTCCCTCAGGACAGGGAATTGACTGGTTCACTCCTAAAGGCAACTATTAGAAACCAAAATTATTGATGTGTGGGTTTTCTCAGAAACCATATTGAAACTTCGTTTTTCACCTTTCATACCAAAGTCTGTAAGGGAAAAAGTAGAAATTAGCCCCACAGTACTTTAAAACAGATCTTTAAATTTGTTTTGTGATACAAATACCAAAGAGCCTGATTCCTTGGTTTGTTTACTTACTTCTTGCCCCAGGTATCTTCATTTCAGTTTTTGGCCTTCAGCACTTTTGGCTGCATAAAGAATTCCAAACACAGGTATTGCTGGTAGGAATGCTGACACAACCGAGCTGTCACCCCCAGAATATATTATTGAATAGGTCTGCAGAAGTACCTCGATCCCAAACTTGAGAGTAGGTGAAGAATAAGGCCATCGTTCAGTTTTCAGCTTCCAAGAGGAGGGGCATACAGACAGGTAGACGTGTCCCGTTTCTCTCTGAACCTCTGATCATCTTTCCTCATGTCTTATGTGTGTGTGCGGAAAAACAAACAGGCACATGCCCATGTGCACACCTGCCCCATAAAGGGGGTATATCTTCATAATCGTACCTCTCAAGGCTCGTTAGATGTTCAGAGTATGCTGCCATCTCTTTCTTGGCCTGGTAGAGTTTCATGTCCTGGGTGCTATCATGTGATCTGAGAAAGGGGGACCAGCAATGTTGGGGTAATATAATATAAATGGTCGGTCTACCATAAAATGGGAGCTTGAATTTGTTTTGTCAGAGGAGGAATGTTTTTCACAGCCATCTGGTGAGTTAGGAACAATAAACAGAATCACACGGTGAGCATGTTGTATTTGACTCTGTTGATGGAATTTAGGTATGGAACATCAATTTTCTGTACAGACATAATTGAGTACATATTACCGTGATATGAAACCAGGCAAGAATACGTATGGTGTGTGGGATGTTAAATTTTAAGAAATTTAATGAAGGGGAAAGTCAGAAAACCTGGAAACAGATGCAATGGATGAAATTTGTTCATTTGAATTTTTTGCTCAAAGTCTATGTGAAGCAGCTCTTCCCCACCTGCACTCATGTAAAAATGCAAAGGCAAATAGATGATTTTCATGTGTTTCCATCTTCCCTTCAGGGCTGATTTTTTAACAGAGCAATAACATCTGAAGGACAGGCAGAGCCTCAGGTCTGGGGAGAGGGTCTCGGTTCATTCCGGCATAGTTCTTAGGTCTCTGAGTGTCTGTTGTCAGCATGTCCCAGGGCCTCTTGTATTTAATTCAGTCAGGAGAGAGGGGGGGTTTCCCTCATAGCCTGGCTGACAGTTACTCCTGGGAAAAGAAGAACAGTCTGGTTGACAAATCTGCCCCCAGTCTAAACTGACCAGAAATAACTGGCATGGTGAACACCTAGTTAGTGGAGGTCAGCAGTAGGTCAGGCGGTAATTGTTCAGTGCCTCATTCACTGGCGGCAGTGGGAATTGCTGTGGTATAAATTGGCTTTAGGGGACAAATTGATCAACCAAAAGAGGTTTAAAGATTTTTAGTGCTCAGGTTACTGACAAGGGTTCCAACTCTCTGGACTAAATGATGAAATGCACAGCAGTTGACTCTGCTTTTCTTTAGGTCTGGGGGCTTCTCACCAACCCCCAACAGCAACCTTGTTTTATTCTCCAGGCTGCTTAGCCTAAGACAGAGCTTTTGATCTTGGCTGTCTGGACGTTGCAATTCACAGTAGCAGTGAAACTTTTTTTCTCCTAACAAGCCCTTCTGCCTTTGTCCTCTCCCACCCTGGGCCTTTTGTCACATTTGCACCAGTTACACCTGCACCCACCACTTACACCCCACAGCATGGGGAGTCCAGTGTGTGGTTCCTGCTGGTGCCTGTGAACTCTGGACTCAGCCCTGCTCCTCCGACCTCCTTGCCCTCATCACTTCCTCCTGGGATCCCACTCACCTACCTACCCAGAGTGAGGCAGTGAAACTAATGAGAAAGCCTGGGGAGAAATGAGGAGATTATATGGCTTGTTCCGGATTCCTTGAGGTATTTGTTCAAAGCATTTTTAATATCTTTGTGAGTCACAGCAGCATTGATTTCTCATCCAAGATCAGTTCTGCATTTCAGGAGCCACTAGGGCTGAACAGTTCTCTTGTATGTGGGGAAGTGCCTCACCTACAGCCTAACAGCACCGACTTCAAAACTTTGGTGGGGGGAAGCGAGTTTTTTGTTTGCTCGTTTGTTGTTTTTTGTTTGTTTCAAGCTCCAGGCTGGAATCTTTGCTTTATTGTGTTGAGAAATCTTCCGTTTGTTTAAATCTGCTTTGGGTAATGCTGCATTGCTTTTAAGATTTCTACTTGGAGCCCCTTGTTGTTAGCCAACGTTGAGCGCATCCTCCACGGTGCCGAGCATGCCCTGTGTGGGCTCTGTGCTGCAAACCTCCCACACCAATGGATTGGAATTTGCTTTTGCAACGCAGCCAATCAGATGTCCAAATATACCTTGAAGCCAATTAGTATTTTCTGCAGAGCCAGATGCAAAGCTGCCAGGTAACATCTGCAGGTGACTTGGGTTGCTCCAATGGGAACTGCACGTGTTCAGCTCTACGTGAAGATGTTTTTTGCTCGACACAGTCATCTTTAGCCTTGTTCTCCCCGCTACTCCATTAGGCGGACATGTGCACACATGTGGCTGATTTGATCTGCTTTCAGAGGAGGGCAGAGCCTAGTCTTTCTCTTCTAATCAGCAGTCTTTCTGCTAATATTTATGCTGATGTCTCTTGGGAAATTCTATCTACCCTAAGTGCTTTGGGAGGGGAGCTAGGCAACAATTCTTTGTTTTTGTCTGGGCATTTTCTGAAAATACTGTATGCCTAATTTAAATTATCCAGTAGAGACATCTGAGGATTTCATGTTTCCTTTTTTAAAAAAATGCAAAGATGACAATTCTTCTCAAAGAACATACCTTGAGGACTGAGGACTTGGATTCTAGTCTCCTAGCTCTCCAGTTAATACACTGTGCAACCTTGGCCAGGACTCAGACTTCTGTGAGTCTCTTGAATTAGATGGTTACTAATGTGCAATCTGTGGGAGTCGCACTGACCTAAGTTAAATCCCTGATATACTCTGTATTAGCACAGTGACCTGTGGAAGTTTTGTAAGCTATTTTTTGATTTCCTAACCCACAAGAACATGTACCTGGATTATTTGGAGAGTTTAAATAGATGTGCCTGTGTAATATCTGTACCCAGTGGCTCTCCCCAAAATGTTCCTTTTTACTGCCTATTGTTTTTATTCCCTTGACTTTTTACTTCAAGTTCCTTCCAGGGATTCTTTGATAGGAAGGTGAGTGAGATCCCAGAGGAGGTGATGAGGCAAGGAATAGAAAGTAGTATAAACATAGTACTTTGTAATATAAATATTACAACAACAATAAGTGGTATTTTAAACAATAAATGAAAATCATCAACCATTTCAACATTCTTATTTCAATCATTTTCTTTTTGTCTGGAGTCCCTTCCAGTACCTTTTTATAGAGAGCCTTGGGGATTTGTCTTATAGGAAATGCCTGAGGATAAATATGCAGATCCTAGGACCAAAATCAGGCTATAGCATGTTATAATGACATCGTGATGAAATTCGAACATCTTTACCAAATAGGAAACTGTTCACCAATACTTACAGCTAAAGGAGAAGACTTTTTAGCAGCTGAAAACCATCCAAGAGCATTTTTTTAAAAATGAGTGCTTCTGCCAGACTTATAGCAATGCAAGGTGTAATCACAGCTGTCAAATATGGGTGTTGGTGTCATTTTTTTATTACCTCCTTAATGACACAATGAGCTATTTATTTTTATCCTAACTTTACACAAAGATGGGATTCGAGAGCTCAAGTACCTTTGACAGAGTCACACAATCAGGAATGGGAGATCAGGATCTGCTCCCAGGTTGTCTGAACCCAAAGACTGTCTCCTTTCTCCTTTTCTGCTCTTGGGGAGCATTTCTCAGGTGACTACCAAACTTGCCCTTTAAGTTTTTTGGTTTGTCTCACTTAGTTGCTTAGGGCCTTACTAAGTTGCTGAGGCTGGCCTCCAATTTGTGATTCTCCTGCCCCAGCCTCCCAAGTTGCTGGGATTGTAGGTGTTCCTGGTGCCCTCAAACTTTTTAGCCTAAATTCCTGGAAACTTTGCTCCCCCACAGGGAGGCATCCAATGAAACATCCAAGAGGCACTTTTGTGACAAGTAGACTCAAGTAGCCTGATCTGGAACTGGAAGAGACCTCATTGTTCTCCAAGCCTTCTTTAAACATGGCCCGTAGGATTTCCAGATCCATGGCATTGTTCAGCACTTGATCACAGCAACAATGATCAACTTTGTAAACTGAAAGAATCAGATCTTTGTGCAAGAGAAAATGCTACCACTTTTATGTCATCTCCATTGAGAAATGGCAGAATTCTAAGAATTTAGGTTTTGGAGATAAACTAATGTGGATTTCAGTTCTGGGTCAAGTACATACTTATGTGGCTTTGAACAAGTTACTTCACCACCATGAGCCTCATCTTCCTTTTCTGTAAAGTAGAGGAAAGATTATCTGCTTCACAGGATTGCTGTGAAGTGCAATAAGCAATAAGGTATAAACCATCCACCATGGTACCTGGCTAATGGCTGGCACTCTGAAATCATGAGCACAGTTGATGCCCTTTCATTAGACCAGAGACTCTCCACTTGGGCTGTTTCTTAGAATCACCTGGTAGCTTTTAAAAATCCCAGTGCCTAGGCAGACTGCACCTTTCTAGGGTGGAGCCTACCAACAATATTTTTCAAAGCTCCTCTGTTGTTTTCCTTTCCAGCCATAGTTGAGCATCCCTGGACTACTAGACTTGGGCTCAGTGAGCCTGGGCATGGAGCTGGGCCTGTCTGCGAGGGCTCTGCAGGAACAGAGCTCAGGAAGGCACCAAGGGTTGGGTGGGCTAAGGGTGGGCAGCCTGGGAAGGAGTGTGGGCAAGACTGTCCCACAGGCCTGAATAAGGTGAGTACCTTGGAATCTTTCCTCTCCTTGCAGCATTTTTATCTGTGTGAAACCAGCTTGAAATGGAATTATAGAGAAGCTTGAAGAAGTTTCACATGGTCAAGCAAGAAGGAATCAGCTAAAGGAGTCTACAACTGCAGGTCTGACCACAAAGTCAGCTGGACTTTCAGTACAATGTGACCAAAGGGATTGTGTCTCTCTCTCTCTCTCTCTCTCTCTCTCTCTCTCTCTCTCTCTCTCTCTACCAGGGGTCAGGGATTGGCAGACTCATTTCCTTAAACAGGGTTCCCCCAAATCCCAACTGGAAGGTGTGATATGGTCCTGGGGGCCTGGTCAGAAATGCAGAATCTCAGATCCCACTGCAGACCTACTGAATAATAATCTCTAGTGGTGGGGCCTTAGGCCCTGTAATGTGATTAGCATGGAAGCTCTACTGCAGTGAAAATAGAACAAGCTTTATGGGCAAACAGTGCTTCTGAGTTTAAGCCCTGGCTCTCTCATTTGCTGTGTGATCTTTGAAAGTTTACTTAACTTCTCTGGACTGTTTCCTCATCTGTAAGTTAGGGACAAAATTATTTACTTTAATAATGGACCTCAATGAAATTGTGAATGAAATAAATAGGGGTCTATGGTTTAGACTAAGACAATAATTGTCCTTATTTTCATTGACCTCGAACTGAAATTCAGCATTTTCTTTGATTATGATTGTAAACATTTGGTATCGACCAGTAATTGTCACCAACAGAGCTCATGGACATTTTCATATTACAATTGTTACAGATATCTCTAAGCAGCATTTGTATTCATCTACTTCAAAATTACAGTCGTTTTTAGACTTGCCTCTAGATCTTGATATTTAATGCATTAATAATGAGGCACATACACGATTACACTGTTATCATGAAGGGTTTTTAATTTTATGAAAATTGTATTTTAAACCAATTGGTTTCCTTTGTAATTATTTTTATTTTGAGTATGTATTTGAAAACATTATTCTGAAAAGGGATCAATAGGCTCATGGCACACACACAAAAAATGCCAGAAACCCTTCTCAGCCTCATAAGGTGTTGCAATGATTAAATGATGGAATCAAATGTGTCTGAAACTTGGCAAGGACTCAAATAGCTGTACCCTGATTGTCCTTCTTACCATTGCCATATCTTGCTTTGTTCAAAGTCTAGTCCAAATTCCTCTGGGTTTTCCTGGGGGGTGGGTCAGAATATGCACCCTGCTCACTCTGGTCTGTCACCTTTCCTGCATTTTCTGACTGATTCTGGTTTTATTAAATAAGAGTTGAGTACCCACTCTGTGCTAGAGATGGGAAGCTAATAATTATTTATTTTTCAGAATGGAAATCAAACCCATAACTTCATGCATGCTGGGTGAACGCTATCACTGATCTATATCCCCATCTGTTATGGTTTGGATGTGAGGTGTCCCCCAAAAGTTCAGGAGTGAGACAATGTAAGAACATTCAGAGGTGAAATGATTAGATTATGAGAGCCTTCATCCAATTGGTGGATTAATTACCTGATGGGATTAACTGAGTGGTAGCTGAAGTCAGGTAGGGTATGGCTGGAGGAGGTGGGTCATTTGGGGCATGACTTTGGGGTATATATTTTGTATCTGGCCAGTGGAGTCTTTTTGATTTTTGATCAACATGTGAGGTGCTTCCCTCTACCACACTGTTCCGCCATGATGTTCAGCCTCACCTTGAGCCCTGAGGAATGGAGCTGGCTGTGTATGGATTGAGACTTCTGAACTGAGCTCCCAAATAAAATTTTCCTCCACCAATCGTCCTTGTCAGATCTTTAATTCACAGAAGTAAAAAAAAAAAAAAAAAAAAAACTGAAATAAAACCCCATCCCAAAAAACCTGTCTAGAATCACACAACGAGTTAGTGGGAAAACTAGCATTGGACCTCCATGCAGTCATGTATATTCCTGGTGGAGCTAAGAAATTCAGATGGAGGTGGAGGGAGTGAGAACTCTTGCATCTTCCTAGCCTAAGAAGATGACAGAAGGGTACTTGTATATCCAAGGGGGCATTATTAAGCACTTATTATGTACTGGACCCATGTGAGTCACTAGGATGACCCAGCAAGGTTGCTCATGAATCCTGCCTTTGAGAAGACCCTGGGTGTCCTGGGAGCACAGAGAACCACGACTAACCCAGAGCAAATAGTGAAGACTGAAATGAAGGTCCCCTGAGCACTTGGTGCAGTGTGCGTTCTGTGATGGTAAATTTTATGTGAGCCACAGAGGCTAGACAGTTTGTCAAACATTATTCTGGATGCTTCTGTGAGGATGTTTTTTGAATGAGATTAACATTTAAATTGGAGATTGGTGCTGGGAATCAAACCCTTGTGCCTGTTACGCACACACTCTGCCTCTGAGGGACACCCTCAATCCCTAAATTGAAGGACTTTTAAGTAGATTGCCTCCCTTGTGTGAGCAGGAGCCAATCAGTTAACAACCTTAACAGAACAAAGACTGACCTCCTCCAAACAAAGGGAATTCTGCCCACAGATGGCCTTCAGATGTCCAATACAACATTGGCTCTTCCCTGGGAATTCAGCCGGCCTACCCACGCTGCAGAGTTTGGCCTTGCCAGCTCATGACCTCATGAGCAATTCCTTAAAGTGAATCCCTCTCTATCTATGTGCGAACACATCATATTGATTCGGTTTCTCTGGAGAACTCTGACTAAGGCAAAGTCCAATTGGCTATATCCATTTGTAATTATGCTCCTTTGTGCTTTACTTCTGGTTTGATTATGTCTCACTTTATGTATCTCCTTTCCTGGGGCTCCGGAACCCTGAGAGATTTGTTTCATTTTGGACCCCTTGTGATTGTGATGCATTTCTGAGCTAATGTAACCAATACTGATTCACTAGGCACAAAACACCTGGGAGCCCTGGGAAGCCTGGGGTCGGGAGAGAAAATAGCTGGCATTTATTGAGTGCCTACTGACTTCCAGACATTGTACATGTTACATTCATCTTAACTTCTTATTGCTCAGGGTGCAACAAGGTAAGCAGAATTATGCCCATTGTGCAGACAAGGAAACTGAGGTCTGGGGAGGGTAAGTGACTTGCCTGAACTAACTCAGCTAATAAGAATGAGAACTGGTATCCAAACCTGAGTATTTCTCACATTCAAGACATCTAAAACTAAACCCTTTGAAACACAAGGTGCAGTTTCCCACAGAAGGTGCCAGCCCATGCAAGAGGAACAGCCCAAGATCTTCCCGAAAACAAAGGGCCCCATAGCCACACCACCACCTAACATGAAGAATTTCTCTGCACCCCACTTGAAGCTTATCAGGAAAATCACCAAACTGTCAAACAGAGGAGCTCTTCAGTCTCTGCAGAATCTTTCTTTCTCAATTCTGAGCCCCAGAGCCTGGGTTCCAGCCAGGCCTCTAACAGACTGTCAAGGGCCACTTGATGCTCTCCATATTTCACTCCACTCTGACCCTGCCATTTTGCCTGGCTGATGAGAACATCACACGGGCAGAGTGGAAAGCTGCCTGCAGCCCCAGGAGATTGCATCTATCGCTTGTATCCTTATCTGTGCGCTCTCACTCCGTCAGACAAGGAAAGGAAATTGGTCTGGCACAATTTTCTCTCCAGAAAGCAACTTTGGCTGCTAATTCCACCAAAGAGGATGGATTTATTTGGGTGTTTCTTTCCAAAGTGAATGAACAGACCTCTTCAGAGCTGCCCAGGATTAACTGAAAGGCCTGAGCTGCCATGCTAGGCCCACCTGTTGAGGGGACAGAAGCCAAAAGGGGCAGATGGGATCAAAGCAGGGCCAGCAGAGAGCCTCTTAATTTAGCACCAGAGTCCTCTCCCACACTGCCTGGGCCCTCCTAGAAATTGGAAGAACATAAAAGGCCAAAATATGAGTCAGAGAAAACCATCTAGGAGCCAGTGTATTAAAAACTCACCTCCAGACTGCAGCAGTGAATTTAGAGCAAAAGAGAGGAAAAACAACAAATGTTGGTTGTACTCATTTGCCTGGAAGGGTCTTCCCTGCCTTGTCCTTTTCCTGAATGAACAGCTACCTCTTCTTCCTTCCAAGGACATCCTTCAGGAGCCCCAGAGCGCTGCCTCCTTGGCCCACCTCCCCAGGAAGACCAGGCCTTTCCTGTGCATCCTGCACAATGGGGACCACCTCCCAACACAGTTCTGAACCAGTGTTATGTAGTGTTCCCAAAAGGAGTGAGGGAGGATCACAAGCATACTGTAATAAAAGGTAAAATCAACACTTTGCACAATAAATACATATTAAAAGTAAAATAAACCACTTACTTGAAAGCTGGAGATAAAATTAAGGTAAAAGGAAGTAAGTGTTAGAAAAGTAAGGAAAGCTGGCAATGTTGCCTTGTGGTCGAGTGTGTGCTTTATATGCATGAGATCCTGGGTTCAGTCTCCAACACTGCAGGCAAGAGAGAGGAAAGGAAGGAAGGAAGGAAGGAAGGAAGGAAGGAAGGAAGGAAGGAAGGAAGGAAGGTAGGGAGGAAGGGAGGGAGGGAGGGAAGAAAAGTAAAGAGGAGGCTTAGGTGTAAAATACATACTTTGAGGTCTTATCCTGGCTGTGCAAGGCCTGTCCCCAAGATTTCTGGCAGCCATCAGTTCCGTGATTCACTTGACTCACCATTGGTCAGGAGAGGCACAGCTTTTCCAGTTTCTGACACATGAGATGAACTTCTCTTATGGTTTCTTATAAACAGGATCCTACAATGGGTCATGAGCAATGTCCTCCACAATGTCCTTTGGGTGGACATGTGGCTGTGTCATATACATCCTTTCTGTTCACCCATGACATCACACCACAAGGCCCTTTGAAGAAAGCAGTTCTGCAGAATGGCCAATGTGAGATTTGGCTGTGTGGTTTTCTGGAGTCTGGCTGGGTTCACAACTAAGCTTTACTGAATCTATAGGAATTCAGATCTCACCTACCTCAGCGGAGATTTGGATAAGTGTTGTGCCCTTATTCACAAATGAACCTTCTCGTCATCCCTGGGTATCTGAGCACTCTCCTGGCTTTGTGGAATTCCCTAAGCTAAGTCAGATCCTGCTTCCCATTATAGAAGCTGAAAGAGGCAGTTACTTGCTTCCCCAGGCTTCCCTGCAAGCTAGCAGGTTGGCAGACGACTGAGGTACCACCAACTAGACACACTGCCCCAGACTTATTATGATAACTGGGATGCTGAGAGTGGCTGCAGAAGGATGGCCTTTTTTAGGGCAGCATTGGCAGCCCACCCTGCTGGTGACATCCAGTGATAAGCACTCACAGTATCCATAATGAAACTGTGCTTCCCCACTCAACCTGAGTCATTATTCTGGCTGCAGGAGCCCTGAACCTGGTTTTCCCGCCCTCCTGGTGCTTCTGTGCACCTCTAAATATCTTTGTAATGAGTTTGTTTTCTGTTTAAATCAGCCTGGGTTGGTTTCAGTTGCAAGAAAGAGGCTGCCTGATGGACACAGCCATCTTTCTCAGCCTTCCGCCCACCTAACATGCAGAGCATAGAAAAGTCAGACTGCTGTAAAAACCAAGGATGCATAAAGATGGAAGGACACAGCCAGGTCTGCCCACAGAGTCCCTGAGAGGCCTGGATAGAAACTCACAGACCCTAACAAAGAGAAGAAAACATACAGATCTGTAGCACAGGCCCAGATAGGGACAGCTCAGTGCTGGCCCAGGTGGAAGTCCAGAGCCTAGAATTGTACTATCCAACATGGTAGCCACTCACAGTTGGCTGTTGAAATATGAATTTAAATAAGTTGACACTAATTAAAATTAAAAATTAATTTCCTCAGGGGCACTAACAACATATCAAGTGCTCAGTAGCAACATGCACCCACTAGCTATCATTTTGCAGAGCACAGATAAGGAACATTTCCTTCAGTGCAAGAAGTTTCATTGGAGGCGCTGATCCAGAACCTTAGAATCCAGGCAGGATTGCTGCCTTGGGAGTTGTATCTGTCCTTTCCAGTGGTTGACAGGGCTGGTGGTAGAAAGGCAGTAAGGTAAGCAGTTCTATCCTCCTTCCTGGTGGGCCTCAAGTCCATCCCATGTGTCAGCACCATGACAAACTAGGTGTGCTTGGAGAAAAGGCAGAGGCAGGGACAGCCCCATTTACCCCACTGGGCATTCATCATGTGTCCTTTGCACTGCTTGTGGTTGGCTTGAGGGAAACAAAAGCAAAGGCAGCCTTGAATGTGTCTTCACCATCAGGCTTCACAGCCTTGGGCCTGGTCCAGGCTCTACAGCCTGGGCTAACACAGAAGCTATCTCCATGTGTAGGTGTCTTAGTCCATTTTATATTGTAGCAACAAAATATAAAGTATGGGTAATTTATAAAGAATAGATGTGTATTTAGCTCATGGTTCTGGAGGCTGGGAAGTCTGCATCTGCTTGGCATCTGGTGAGGGCCTTCTTGCTGCATCATAATATGGCAGAGAGCATCACAAGACAGAGCAAGCCCAGGTCAGCCCAGATCTTTCTTACTCTTCTTATATAGCCAACAGTATCATCAGGGGGGCTTTCATTTGATGACCTTATCTAATCTTAATTACTGCCCAAAGGCCCCACCTCCAAACACCAACAATGTATGGATCTGGGGATTAAGTTTCAACTTGAGTTTTGGAGGGGACACTCAAACCATAACACCCAGGAAATATCTGTTCTCTGTCTCAACCAAGGCTAAGCAGGGACTTTCTACCAGATCCTAGCATAGTTTTTTGTTTTGTATTGGTTTTTTTTTTTTTTTTTTTTTGCGGTGCTGGGGATTGAACCCAGGGCCTTGTGCTTGCAAGGCAGGCACTCTACCTGCTGAGCTATATACCCAGCCCTAGCATAGTTTTACACCCATCGAAGTACTCAATAAACATTTGTTGGGTTGACATGGACCTGACATAGGTTCAAAAGGATTTGATGTAAGATGGTCAGATGATTTTCATGCTGAATGTCTTCCTCTCAGAACAAGGGAAGGAGGGAGATGCTATAATAATGACACTAATGACATTGACACATTGATGGAAAAATGGGAATATAGAATATGCATTTATTATAATTATAATTATGCAAAAAATAGGTTACATGTGTGAAGATTTATGGAGTTATGGCAATTATTTTCTTTTCGGATTCCTGAAATATTGTTACCTATATCAGAGTGGTTAGGAATATATACAGACAGACATGGTCCTCCTTGTGAACTGGGAGAAGTAATAGTACCTACATCACTGGGCTGTGTAAGGACTAAATGAAAAGGTGCCAGAAAGATTTAGCATGGCCTTTGGCACATGAGAAAATGCTAGGTACAAGGCAGCAGTTCTTCTTATCGCACTAGAAAACTGTGTGGGAGAAAAAGAGTAGGACTTGGAATCCTCATTTTGCTGGGGCTGCTCCCTCTTCTAGGGGGTGGGGATGGGAAGTCTCTGGGTCAGGGAATGGGATTCTGTGTCCTACCACTCCAGTCACCTCCCCACAGGGCAGCCCAGCCAAGTCTCCTCTGAAATTTCCAGCAGGGGGCTGCTGCCAACCATCTCTTAACTTTTTATGCTTCTTGGTTTAAGTCAAAGGGGGTTTAGAAGGATTTTTTTCTTTTTTTAATTTTGGATTTGTCATATTTGCAAATGAGCTTGCCCTTTGAAGCAAATCTGTGCAAAATAGGGACACTGCCCAGTTTTCTTTCTGGTGTCTGCTCTGCTCCCTTCTGTTCAAGTCCTGCAGTTGCTAATGAAGGCCTCAGCAAGATCCCTGGGAGGGCAGGGAGAACGGCCTTCACTTTCATCTCTCTCCCTCCCTCTCTCTCACAAGCACATACACACATTCTGAGACTCTTCTCGTCTGATCTTCCTTTTCTTCTTTCCCCCTTCCCTTCTTCATCTTGCTGTTTAGTGCATCTTTCCCAGTGACTCTTTCTCTGCATAACACTGACTCTTCTATTTCCTTTCTCTTATAGTAAGTGTGGTGCAAGTATTTGCCATTATTTTGTTGGTCTCTCCCTTTTTCTCTCTTCCTTGTCTATAGTCGTCCTATCTCTCCTGCTTACTGGCTATTTCTCTCATCAGTTCTCTGCTCTCTCTCCATCTACTGTATTCCTCTCCCTTCATCTTTCTTTGCATGTTTCTGATCTTCTCTTCCTTGACTGTCTCTCTCTGGCTCTTTGTGTTCCTTAAATTTTCAAGGTCACACTGGGGTCTGGGGTCTAGAGAGCTGGTAGTATTAACAAGGAGTGTGACCCCAGGATCGCCACCTCACTTTCAGCAGACATTGGAGAGGTTACCTGCCCTTCCCGGAGTGGATCCT
Organism: Glaucomys volans; assembly: GCA_020662805.1. Taxonomy (NCBI): domain Eukaryota; kingdom Metazoa; phylum Chordata; class Mammalia; order Rodentia; family Sciuridae; genus Glaucomys; species Glaucomys volans. The sequence continues at coordinate 95,136 of JAJEJO010002394.1, read as the reverse complement.
CCTTCCCTAAGCCAATTGCACCTGGAAGGCTTCAGCATGCCAAGCAAGCGCTCCCCCACTGAGCTGCACCTCAGCCCCTGCATTTCCTTCTTTCTCCTTTTCTAAAGCCCTTTCTCCTAAAGAGAAAATACTGTGTGTGGAGCCTCACCTGAAAAAACTCCTGGTTGAGGAAATCATGGAGCAATGCTTGCAAACCAAAGTTTTAAAGACCAAAAGTATGGAGGCAAAAATCTTTGTAAGTGTTGATTTAGTCTACATATAGACAAGCAGAATAATTGAGTAAGATATTTATAATTGAAGTATTGCACTTAATCTTCACCCTTTCACTTTTAACATTTCTATACTTTATCCTACTCTTTTTGTTTCTCAGAATTATTATTATTACTATTATTATTATTTTTTAGGTATTAGGGATTGAACCCAGCATACTGTACGACTGAGCTACATCCATAGCACTTCATTTTTATTTTGGGATGAGTATTGGGATAAGTTGCAGAGACTTTTGATCCTCCTGCCCCAGCCTCCCGAGTAGCCAGGATTACAGGTGTGGACCACCACCTGGCCAGGATGACCTTTTTATAGTAGGACAAATGGTGCTATTATTAGCTCCATTTTTTAAAATGGTAACTGAGGCTCAGCATGATGCAATGATATGCTCACTCTCACATGTCCATAGCCCCAGGGCACAGTATATTCATCTGCTAGAGATCACAAGCCCTCTCCTGACCCTTGGTGTCCCCGTCAGCTCTAGGACTCTGATTCTTGCAGCAATCCCCAAACACCTCAAACTAAACATGCCCAAGAGAATCTCTGTGGCTTGGACACATCATGCCCTTTGTAAATCACGGTCAGCCAGCCCCATGTCTCCGGCCCAAGTGCTCCAGGCTGAAGAGCAGCTCAGAGATCTAATCACGTTCTCTATCTCAGTCCCCAGTGAATCTTACAGCCACACAGCAAGTGCTAAAGCAGAAACCCTGATGACAAAAGCAGCTCTCTGAGGGCTCCGTGGAATAAATTACTCAAATACTTGAGTTTCTACAAAAGCAGCAAAACTTAATTCCTGCGATGATACTGGAATAAACAAAATGTAATCTACACCATTGTCCCAGCTCATGCAAATCTTATCATCTTTTTTCCATGTAAGTAATTGAAAAAAAAATTGCAGAGACCTTTAGGAGCATTATCGTATTTGGATCCAATTTTAACCACAACGTAGAATATTTCATACTGGAGCCAAGTGCGGAGCGGCTGTGAATGCAGGCAGGCTTCAAGGTGAAGCCGCTTCCCTGTGCAATCGCAAATGCAAATGTTTAAAGCTACTCAACAATTTTCCCCTTGCAGCTGCCCGTTTTATCTCTTGCAAAACTAGTAATGATACAAGCAGTTGATTATGGTTTACAATAGCAATAAACCTCTCAGAATTGGTTGTTTCCAAAATAAATAGCCATTCTGTTAAATGTTAAATAACAAGTCATAAACTGCTGAAAACAACCAATTTCTTGTGGATTATTGCCTGAATAAATTTTAGCCGGAATGGCAGATCATTAAGCCATGAGCACCACGGATCAAAACCATCGAATTTTTTTTTTTTTAAATCAATCAATCAACTAATCCATCAGAGGAACTCCCATTTTATGAACTAAATCACACCTCAAATTTTAACATATTCTTTGGAGCTTTTCCTTTGCTGGTCATGGTTAGCTTTATCCTTGCCAAAATCCTTCTATACTTTTTCAGATATTAAAGACTACCTACCCCAAGTTGTTAAATTGGCCTGAAAGTATTCAGAGAAAACCCAGCTGTATTTCTTAGGTACCACATTTAAATTCTACAGTATTCCAATTGATAAAACACAGACCTGTCCATGAAGCTAAACATTCCAGTCGAAGCTCAGTGGCAAATATATTTCAACTGCGGCTCTAATAGAGGCCGTTCTTGTAAGAGGAGCCAACTTCATTGGGATGATTGACAGAAGATTCCTCACCATAGCAACCAGGGTTATCTCTCTGGAATAACAACATTAACCTCCTTCATAACCAGTTTTTCATCCTTAAGTATAAAAGGCAGCTGTGTGCATCTTGTATGATCCTTTATTTTTATTTTTGAATGAACAGTTAGCACTTATATCAAAATAGGACAAGATGCTGGGAAACCAAATTAATTTTGAATTCCTCCTGAAAAAATTTTTTAAAAAAACATGACAATGGATCTTATAGACAGAACAGTTAAAGGGCAGAAAGGGTCCCTGTCTCTTCTGAGCACAGGGTGATGGCAGAGAGATTTCTATTCATCAGCTGCCTCTGAAATAGCCTATTGCATTGATTTGTTTGTGTTTTTGGTGGGGGTGGAGGAGGCAAGAATCTTTTTTTTTTTTAGATTTTATTCCTGCCTCATTTCTTGACCTTACAAATCCTAATACATACGTGCACACACACACACAAGCATACACACACCCTCAGTGGTGCTAAGGTTCAGAGCAATGAATGGTATTGTAGGATTATGCATATTCTTTCTGGAAAAAATTTGCACATTCTATCACCTTTTGAAAGAAATTGCTAAATGGACTCCAAACCAGTTTCATCAGAATGTTTTGTGGAACTAGAAACCTCCACAACTAGATCATCACTGAAGCATCTCATCAGCCCCTTGCAGAATTGCTGTGCACCTGACTCTCTGCAAGTGAAAAGTGTGGCACTTAGACCATGGAACAAAGACTGGGACGAGGAAATCCAGCCTGGAAACCTGGCTGGGCCACTGCCAGCCCAGTCATGTTCTTCCCTTCTGTTTCCCATCTCGGATCCATTTCTCAAAGGAGCCAACCTCATTCCATCTGCCACCTTGAAACCTTGAGTGATCTTTCTAGAGGCCTCTATATCACTTAAGGCCGGAGTCTTGAGACCTAAGGCCCTAACTCAGAGAACTTCAGTCTTAGGCTGAGGAGGGAGAAAAGAAAATAGGTGCCACCTGGGCTGAAGCAAGCAGAATCAGAAATAGGGTTCTTCTTAAATTAAAAGAACAGAATGCCTCAAGGGAGTTGGCATCCAGCAGAACTGCTCCAGGTAATCTGTGACCTGATTTGGATTTAAGCCAAAAACTAGCCAAAAGGCATGGCCACTGGTTTTCAAATGATGTTCTGTGAAGTAATTTTGCATTAAGTTTGGAATAGGAAGAACTCTTTGTGAAACCTACTGTATTGGACACAATTATAGAGGGTGGCTGCAGGTTCACTTCCCTTCCATCTTGATTTCAAAGGTGCTACCCACCCCACACATCCATCCCGCCCAACAATAGCATCACTGCCTTTGTGCAAGTTGTGGCCCTGAGCCTCTGGGACCCACACCCCCTGAGCACACTCATTCCAAGTGGCTCTTCCACTCCTTGATTGGGATAACATGCCTCAGGCACTGACAAGGTACCTGAGCAGCTCCTGAGGGACCTGATCCTGGCAAATCTGTTAAATTGTACAAGTCAAGGGGACACACCCCGAGGGCAGCCTGTGTCCCTGGCTGCTTACCAAGAAGCAGGTATCCAGGGCAGCAGCATTGTATTACATTGTTTTTTTGTCCTTCCAACTGTTCTTGCTCTTTTCCTCCTCACCCACCTCTTTAGGGCATCACCTTCCCAAATAAGTAACTGCATCTCAATCCTTGCCTCAGGCTGTGTATGTTGGTTGCAGGAGGTGGGGGCAGGTGGTTGAGAAAACTACCCAAATCAGTCACACCCCGGGCTCCACCCAGAGAGATGGTGTGGCAACTTCTCAAAGCAGCTTTTTAGCCAAAGAAGTGGTCCTTCACTTTGAAGCAGCCCTAAGATTCCCCTGTTCCTTTGCTAAATGATCCCTGATTTTAGAGCCACCTGTAGACGCTGCACATTTCCTGAAAGCTGAGGATTTATGAAGGATTGGTTCATTGCTTTTTTTTTTTTTTTTTAGATTTTATTCCTGTCTCATTTCTTGCCCTTACAACTCCTAATACATATGTGCACACACACACACAAGCAAACACACACCCTCAGTGGTGCTAAGGTGCAGAGCAATGAAGGCCAAATGGGCCTTTTTTCTTAATTGACAGAGTTTGCACTAGTTGAAAATTAAACCTAACTCACATGGAAGACATTTGCAATTAATTGCCTTAAAACAAAAAATTTCTTTGAATAGTCAAAGGAATAATAGCCACAGTAGCAACACTCACAAATTACTGGTTCTATCTAACTGGTGAGACTTAATGTCTACTTAAAAAAATATGAGGTGGCATTAGCCTCTCTGGATCAGAGGAAAGAAAAGCTGATGCTCTCCTTCTCCACTCAGCGCCCCCCTCACTGCCCTGCTAAACCCTCTGCCACATTTTAATATTTCATTGTTTACAGGTGTGTTGATTTATTCATGCATGCACCCAGCCATCTTGTGATCTCTGTCTGTGTGAAGCCTGGTTAGTTGCATCTGGTGCTAATAAGACAAAGTCTGAGTTCAAACCCTGGGGGAGCCAGTTAGCGTCCTTCTGCTCCACAGCCAGAGGCTGCACCTGACAGCTCTGGTTAGAACTTGTATTGTGCTTCATCAGGCGAAGGACCCTGCGGGGCAAGAGGAAGGGCACCCACAGTCTACCCTATGTATCTCGCCTGTACAAGGAAAATAGTGAAGGGGAAAAGAAGGCCAGCACTGGAGTTTTCCAGACCTACCTATTTAATCCTCTCTAAGGTATGTGTGCACGGGTGTTTTTCAAATTTGTCTTTTTTATTCAACCAGTAGTATTTACCAAGCACCTAGTATGCTTAAGGACTACGACACTTCTTTTCCCTCAATTCCCTTGAGCCTTTATTTTTGATTCACTAAGACACACAATCTCCTAAAGAAGCTTGTCTGTGAATATCAGAACATAAGCTAGGTAGAATTGTAGATTTGGGTATAATGTTTTACAAAAGTAAATAAGAAAAAATCGGCTATTCACTCAAATATTTACTGACTGCCTGTTTTGGTGAACTACGGTGAACAAAACAGGTTTTTCAATTCCTGCTCTGTGGAACTTATATTCCAGTGTGGGCGGGTGAGGGGGGGCAATACACAGTTTATAAGAAAAGTTAGGAAAAGTTATGTATGTTGCATGCTGTTAAGTGTGAAGCAGGGAGCAGGGCAGAGGTTGCTGGCACGGAATCTATGCCAGTAAGAAGAGTGGTTGGGGTAGGCCTCTATGAGAAGTGACACGAGGGAGATTTCCTGAGACATGTCGGCAGCCCAGGGAAGGATCTTCAAGTCAGAGGGACCAGCCAAGGTAAGGACTGGGCAGGAAAACACTGGGAATAAGCCAAGGAAAAAGGTGGGAAGGAGCATCAGGGAAGGTCTCTAGATTCTTTGAAAACTTTGGCCATTTTTCTGAAGGAGCCAGGAAAGGCTTCATCAGAGACATTGCTTTTGAGCTGGATCTCAAAGGCTGAGTCCTGTTCGTCAGTTCTTCTGTATGGCCATTCAAGCAGGTGTGTGTCATCTGGGAGACAGTGTGTGTGTACTGGGTGTTTACACCGAGCATGGTGAGCTTGCCCTGTTCCTCCCACCTGTTCCTACCCACCCAAACACACCTCCTTCCTGGGCCTCATCCACTGCTATGGTGGAGTTCATGCAATGATGGAGATTACTTTGCCCACCGGCCATGGGCAGGGTGCTTAGAACAGATGCAGAAAAATAACACTCCATTTCTTGTACCGGAGAGTGATCTGTTCATGCTTGCCAAAGAAACATAAAATTACTTGGCCAGGTCAACCACACAAGGACAAACGAGCAAGGGAGAAAGGAGATACTTCCTAGGCTCCGCACAGGAGGGTCACATGGAGGCTAATGAAGAGCATCAGGAGCACAGAATAGAGAAGGAGCGAGAGCTGAGCAGGTCTTGAAGCACAGATGAGTTCAAGACTGTGAACAGAAGAGTAAGATGAAGCTATGTCCCTGTGTGAGCAACTGTAGATATTTTTGCACCTGTTCAGGTTTGAGGATGAGGATTGTCTGGGCTAGAAAGGAGGGGCTGTGTTAAAAAAAAGAGTAGGAAAAGAGCCAGCAAAGAGAGGGGGAGATGGTGGAAGTCTAGAACCGACTCAGCAGAGAAGTTTAGACATTGACTGAGGGCAGTTCTCTGCTTTGAATGGCAGGGTAGGAGCGGAAGAACCATGTTTGTTCTCTTATGCATCCATCTGAGTGTGGTCACCTTGCCAGATAGAAAATGCAGGAGGCCCAGTTAAATTTGAATTTCAGATAAACAACAGATCAATATCTCAGTATAAGAATATCCCATGAAATATCTGAGACATAAATATAGGATGCCTACCTAAATTTGAATTTCAAATAAAGCATAATAATTAGTATAATTACATCCCATGCAATATTTGGGACATAGTTAAACTGAAAAAAAAAATTGTGTATGTGAAATTCAAATTTAACTAGACATCCTGTGTTTTTGTTTGCTGAATCTGGCAACTCTAGTAGATGGTGCTGAATAAATACTGCTTGCTAACGCTGCAGATTCCAAGGCACAGCCCCCCTCACCCCTCGCCATTACACTAACTAACCTGAGCAGCTACCAGGAGCTCATCTCCTGGCCGCCCTTCGCTGCTAGCCCGGCTCTCTGATGGCCCCAGTTTGTGGGTGACCTGTGAGAACTGCTGAGCCTCCAGCTCTCCAAAGCTGTGGCTCTAGAACCTAAAATAGGAATCCTGACCTTTTCTAGTAAAGCACTGGCAGCTCTGAGAATCCACAAGCGCTCCTGATGTGTGGGTGGGCAGGAAGGCAACCCACCACCCAAGCTGACACTGACGGTGCAGGCGCTGTCAGTAAGCCAAGCAGGCACGCTGCTGAAATGGGATGCCGCAGCAGCCTCCTGTCTCATGGGTCGACTCCAGGTTCCTCTGAAAGCCTGCTGGGCACAAGGGGAAAAGCAGCAAGTTCATTCCTTCTGCTAACGTAAAGTCTTGGGGAACTACATTACATTCATTTTCTTTCCTTTTTTTTTTTTTTTTTAATGCAAAGTTGGGATTGAAGCTACTGAAATCACACCAATCTGCTCTCCTTTAGGGCTCTCTTAAATGTGCTCAGCATCCAACTTAAGAACTGAGTACAAAATATAAGAAGTAACAGAAGTTACTTTTTTTTTTTTTATCTTTCGAAAGGCTAAAAATACTGGGCACTATCTATCATGAGTGCTGTGTATATCTCATGGTGTTTTATCTTTATAATAAGTCGGTGAGATAGCTATGACTATCCCCATTTTGCAGATTCAGAAAAGGAGACACCCCCTTCAACTCCCGCCCCAGGTTAAGTAACAGGGGCCTGGTTTCCAACCCAGGATGATATTGTCTGCTAGGTGAACCCAATACATTGAATATTCTGCTGGCTGTCATCCTAGTTTGTCCTTTAAAATCCCTGAGGGATGAACATTCTCTGAGAAACCATCCCTGGTTGCTCTGAAAAAACTGAACACCTTTCTCTGCTCTCAGATGCTTTCCTTCACACCTGTGCTATTTAAAAAAAGAAAAAAAAAAAAACCAAAACCACATTCCCTCTTCCATGTCCTCCACAGTCCAGAGATCTGCAAGAGTTGTGTGAAAGCCTTTGTCTACTTAACTGTGTTCCTCTTTAGCTGTGGAGGCTAGAATATTGATTAGCACGCAATAAACTCAAATACCTGCTCTTTGATACCACAGGTTAAGTGTCCCATATCTGAAATGCTGGGGACCAGAGGTCTCTCAGATTTTGAATTTTTTTCAGATTTTGGAATATTTGCATACACAAAATATGACATCCTAGGGATGGGACCCAGGTCTAATCGTGAAATGCATTTGTTTCATATGCACCTTAAATGCATATACCATAATCTTAGTTCCCCTGCATTTTGACTGCAACCTGCCACATGAGATCAGGTTGGAACTTTCTCTGACATTGTGATGGTGCTCAAAAGTTTCAGATTTTGGAGGAGTTCAGCTATCAGATGTTTGAATTGGGATGTACCGTTTCTAATTCTTTTACCATGGAAATTCAAGAGAAAAAGAAGATGCTAGTCAAAGAGGGTGAGAGATGACAGAAGGGCTCTTCATCCTACCTTCTCACAAAACTTCTTAAAAACATCCACCTGTTCTTGAGAAGCGCACACATTACCCTAACCCTTGCAGGAAGTGGATCAGCAAATTTTCCCAAGATTCTACTTCTAGGAGGAAACGAGTGCTCCTTCGTGTCCCTTGGCCTTTGGGGTGAACAGGTATTGAAGCCGATGCTCAGGTGTCACTTGGCTGGGACAACTGAATGAACCCTCAGCCCACCCGCCCAAAGCTCCAGTACTACAGAAGTCTACAAATGGAGATTACAGCATTTAAGCATTTTCCATCTCTTTGTTCCTCTGCAGGTCTGAGGTCCTTTCAGGGGTTTTATGACTCATAGTGAATGATCTGTCACATTAATTCTTCTCACATAGGCCATTTTTCTTATCTGGTCCTATCTGGGGGTGAATATGACTGTGACAGAAATCAGGGCTGGTTCTTGCTGACAGAGTTAAATTTGGCCCATGTTTCCTCTTCACGAGAAGAAAGTGTGAACCGCACTGAACAGCTACCTCGAGGGCACATCCGGAGCCGAGTTTGTCTATGTTCATCCTTTTATTGTTTTTGTCACCACACATTTTAGTGATGTCAGGATTCTTTTAAGGCTTTACTTGGAGGAAACTGTAGAGAGGGTCTGTTAGCATTGGTAAGGTCAGGACAGGTTTATGCATATAAGCCTGACTGTTTATTGATTCCATGGAGTGAGAAACCCACTGGAATATCTTGGCTGAGAGAAATATAACCCTTGACCAGCAGAAGCCATTTGTCTGCCTTCCCTGTGAAAGAAACACATTTAAAATTCCTCACCTGGGAGGAACTTCTCGAAGAGAATATTTCATGCAAATGAATATACTTCTTAGACTGGAATTGCAATTTAGATTTGAAAAAAAAGATCTTGTTATGTCTGAGTATACATTTTGTTGGAAGCCACTTTAAGAACAAGTGTGGATTATTCTAGGTGTTCTTGCATAGCTTGTATATGATCTGTAACTTGCAGTAGGTTTTGGATGTATTTTGCTCCATATCCCTAATAAAGATTTGAAGCTTGGACCACTGAGACATTGATTTAATGCTATATTTTGCTAGAGAGGAGGCCCCAGTAAAGTTCAGAATTTAAAAAAAAAAGTGTTAAAATATGGTGGGAGGAAGTGCAGAACAGCACTCAAGTCCCATCCTGAAAGCTCTGTGGATAGTTCTGGAAGACCAAATAAAACCTCCAAAAATTAAATTCAGAGATTTATATTTTGTACACATTTTGAATTTCAGAGAATGTTTCATCTTACTCCAGAGACTTGGCTTTGTTTGCTTTTTAAATCAGCAAGGTTCTGTGAAATACATTCTCTAAGGAATGTCGAAGAAACTTTCAATCAAGATTTTCAGTTTCTAGTGTTTCAGAGGCACCAAGGGTGCCCCAAACTCTCTGACAACCTGCCACTTCTGGAGGCCTGTAACTGGAGGGCAGCTGAACACATGGCGTTTGATTACCTTGCTCCAGAGCCATTTCAAAAGCCAACTCTGAGGTTACCTGGGTTGTCCCTGCTAGGGACTTGGTTGCAAATCTGCTGCAGCCATACATTTTGCCAAGGATGGATGAGAGAGCATGACTGTAGAAACTTTGGAAGTTAATTTTTAAAATTATACACACACACACACCCCATCACCAGATTTTTTCACATTTACTTTTGAAAATTAGTTTTAATTATACATAGTAGTTGGGTTCATCCTGACAAACTCTTACATGCATGGAAAACAATTTCAGTTCATGACCCCATTTTCCCTCTTGTCCTCCCCGCTTCCTTCCTCTACTAGACTTCCGTTTGCTTCTCTATTAATTTGTATTTACTTGGTTCTTTGTTATCCTATCCTTCCCTCCCTTTTTCCTTTATTTTACTCTAGCTTCTACTTATAAGAGACCTTTTCTGAGTTTGTCTAATTTTACTCTGCATGATACTCTCCATTTCCATCCATTTACCAGCAAATGCCATGATTTCATTCTTTCTAATAGCTGAGTAGAACTCCATTGTGTATATATGCCACAATTTCTTAATCCATTCATCTATTGACAGGAACATCATATTTCGAGACATTGCCATTCAAAGAATGACTTAGACAGGGAAGACTCTTGAATCTCTAGGCTCACAGGCAGCATATGGGATGTAGGAAGTGGTGTCTGCCCAATGTCCTAATGTCATTAACATCAGCAAGGGTACTCTGCTAAAATCAGATGTCATCATCTTTAGGACATCTACTGAGGAGAAAGAAGTGTTTCTCAAATGCTTATGTGCATGTCAATCACTACAGGAGAATCTCCTCAAAATGCAGGTTTGGTCCAGTAGATTTGGGTGGGGACAAGATGCCTCTTCTCCAAGCTCCCAGGTAACATTCTGGCTGAGGTGCACCAGGAAGAGAATATCCAACTCAGGACTGAGCTGACAACCTCCTTAGAGCCTGGCTATCCAAGTTTACAACACAAGGAAAGGAACGTTTCTGGAATGACATTTTCTGAGATAGAATGGAGGAGGGGTAGAGACCGAGCAAACTGAGGATATGGGGGATGTGGCAGGTGCATTAGATAGAAAGGAGGGGAGACAGGAAGAACACTTCCATGGAAAGTCCTTCACCACCACTCGTCAGACGCAAGTGTGCAAGCCAGTCCTATGACAGAATTCAGTGGTGAACTCACTTAGGGCTTCTGTTTCTCCCTTGTAGTTAAGCTAGCTTAAGCTGCACCTGACCCTTCAATAAATAGCTTTCACCAGGTTCTCCCATAGCCCTCTCATTAGCATACACATTTCAGTTGAGCACATTGTGTACCAGCAGAAAGCCACTTCAATTTCTCTCATCATTGTCTTTCAGTCCCACCCTTTCCTGACCTTGGACAATATTCAGGGAAGGGCACATGGCTTTTCTGATTAATTCCATGTAATAATGCACATTCTTACTATCAGATTTTAAGAACTCCAAAACAATCTGATATCAAAACTGCAGTCTTGTATCCTGTTCACAACTTCTCCCTGGCTCAGGCCAGACTTGGCTTCAGAGGTGTGTGGGGAAGGAGGGTGAACCATGCCATGCCCTCCCCACTTGGGCAGCTGCTTCAGGATCCAGTTGGATTGGAAGGGGCAGGGAGCAGCCTGAGTAGGAGTTTTCAGTTGAGTTATGGGGACCCGCCCTCTGTGTCCTGAGCTGTCCATGATTTCCCAGAGGTTGACTCCAACAGAAGCCCTTCCCAAGCAATGGTGGAGGCACTGGTCTGGATGTTATGAGAAATTAAGCTCTTCAAAATAACTCTTCTTGGGAGTTATTCAGTTTGCAAAGTACTTTTTTCTTTCTTGATCTCAAACTCATCTCCCTCAAGGGAAGTTGCAAGTTCTAAGCTTGACCCTGGCTGCAAGATGAGCTCATGGGCTCTAAGCTATTTCCCTGGGTGACCATGTGTAGACAGCACATTAACTCCACCCCATCCAAGGAGCCTGCCCATGACAGGCTTCCCTGCAGTCTTTTGCTGAAGATATGAAGATAAAGTGAAACCACCAGAGCCACTTAAAGTTTTGAGACCCCCTAGTAAGAATTGGTTTGGTCATGTCTAAGAAGTACATGCTAGTGTGCAGAAGATGCCAGGAGAAATGAAGGAAGGAAAAGAGTGAGGAGGGCACACCCTTCCCAGAGGTCAGACCTCAGAGATTCTGGGTTTTGTCTGACAGGGTGCAATGTGATGCTGACCCCATGGCTGGACTGTATTCACATCTTGAGTCTTGCATGTGGAATAGGAACAAAATCTTCATGCTTTGCTCTCATTTTCAAAGGGCATCAAGTTTTAAAGATTGCCTGGTTATGGATGGCACTGTGTCCCCTCTGATGCCCCCACTCAAAAGATAAGTGGAAGCCCTAACCCCCAATCCTCAGATGTGAACTTAATTGGAAATAGAGTCAGTGTGAGATTGTGCTGGAGTAGGGTGGGCCCCTAATCCAATATGACTAGTGTCCTTTTAAGAAGGCCTTGGATGGTCAGAGGCACACTGGAAGACCACTGTGAGGGTGAGGGCAGAACCAAGGAAAGCCAAGGACTGCTGACAACATCCAGGAAGAGACGAGAAGAAATCTTCCCTAGAGCCTTCTGAGGGAACACGGTCCTGCCAGCACTTTGCTTTCAGTCTTCTGGCCTCCAGAACTCACAGATTTGTGTTGGCTTACGCCACCCAGGTTGTGGTACTTTGTTATGGCAGCCCTGGGAAACCAATACCCACTCTGATGGCCCCTGCAGCAAGATGTAATTGCATTTCCTCGTAAGCATATCTGATCTCGCTCAATAGACTAGAAGCTTTGAAGATTCCCTAGAGCCTACGGCCTAACACAACACAGAGCATGCCAGTAAATTCTGGTTGAATGAACAAAGTTTAGGACTTTAGATCTTAATGGTGTATTAAATACAAACAAAATATAAGAATTAACAAGGGAGAAATGCCCGCCTAGATTGGTGTATGTATTTTATTCAGAATGTTATATAAGCTGGTTTATGATTTGCATAAATGAACCATTAGGCCATAATTTGAAACTCAAACCAGGGGCTCCTCTCTGCCACACAAATGAAACAAAACAGCAGCCTGCATCTCCGCCCTGTGTGTTAAAGACGATTGTGTCCTGTCAATCAAACGGCAGGCCCGGTCTTCACCGCCCCATAACTTCTCAGTGTCTTTTCTGGTTCTTCACTGGAGCTGGAATGACTGCCAAGGGACATTTCCTGCCTGTGAGATTTACATTATTTGAGATTTAAAGCAAACACTATTTCAAAACTAGCAGTAACTTCGATAATTGACTAAAGTTAATGCCCCAAGGCGGAATCTCAGGTCATCAATTTAACCTACCTGGCTTTTAGTCTCCAGAAATGGCTGGCCTCTGGATCATTGCCCTACATCTCAGAGGCCACAGTGGGGGGTTCTTGGTGCCTTGGAAAAGATTTGTGATGATAGCCTCATTGCCTCTTTATTTCTTCCTGGGTTCTGTTCTGAATGGCAACTTAGCACAAACCCAGTTGAGAGGGACAAGCATGTACGTTCATGCATGGACCTGGGCTAGCAGAGGTGAAGGGCAGGGGAAGAGGAGCCACAGTATAAAGAAGAAGGCACAAGAAAACATGTAACAAGCCAGGCACAGTGGCGCACGCCTGTAATTCAGTGGCTCAGGAGGCTGAAGCAGGAGGATCATGAGCTCAGCAACTTAATGAGGCCCTGGCCCTAAATAAAATATAGAAAAGGGCTGGCATTTCTGCTCGGTGGTTAAGCACCCCTGGGTTCAAAATCCTCACTATCAAACAAAAAAGAAAACATATAACAGAAAACCCAAATAATCAGAAAGATTCCCAATTCCTGTCTCTCTTTGTAATCCTTCGTTCTTTGTGTTAAAGAATCTGGTCCCATTGGGTGCTGTCATTGACTTCTCAGGCAGAGGAAACTGCAGGTGCAGAGGCCTTGCCTGTGTTTATCTTCAGGAAGAAGGAGTCACCTTTGGCTGAGGTGTGGGAAATAAGTAGGGAGGGATGATGGACAAGCCAAAGGAGCTGAGAGCCAGGCTGTGGGCTTGGAACTTCACAGGGGAGCCCTGTTGGAGGGGTCTGTCAGGAGACAGTTGATCACAGCAGCCCTTTAGGAAGACTAATCCCACCATGATGTATAGGAGGGACAGGAAGACAGGAAGGATTCTGGTGAGGAAGAAGAAGATAAATATCAGCAGAAGACAAGGATGGTGGCTGGGGGTAGTGTTAATGGCATTCACTGTTGTACATACTTTGTGTCTCTTATCTCATGAAATCCCCACACCCTTCTAGGAGAGGGGGTTAGACTCCTGTTTCCACCATTTTTTAACAAAAAATAAAACTGAGAAACAGAAGTAACTTGCCCAGGGTCATCCAACTAAACAATTCATTCAGGCAGCATGGAAATCCAATGAGGGTCAGAGTTAAAGTAGGGTAGTGGCAATGGACTGGGACATCATGGAAATGGGGGCCACCTGATCATGTGTGATAGCAGGAGAGAAGGGGAATACTGGGAGAAGGAAAAGTGAAAAGGGTCACCCAACTTATTGCCATGGTTCTGAGGAAATAGTGGCAAATGCCAATTAAAACAGGGGCACCCAGAAGATGAGCTGGTTTTTTAAATGAGATGGCACGTTGGCATTGGCTACCAGCGTTCTGCATTGTTCTTATCCTCCCTCCTTGTTCTACCATGGCCCTTAAAATCCATTCTGTGTATGACAAAAAATCTCTACATAATATAAAGCAGATCATGTTATTCCCTGCTAACATCCTTCAATGTCTTTCCAACTAACAAATCTAAAATCTAGTTTCCTTACTGCAGCTGACCAACCCTGTATGGTGCCCAGCCCTTCTTTCTAATATCATCTCATACCCTTGGCCTTGGTATGCTTGCTCCAATCTCCCTGACTTTCATTTGTTCCCCACATTCATAGGTCCCTGTCCATCTGTGGGCTACTGTGAGCCAGCAGCCATTCTCTTTGAATTGATCCTGTCCCAGGTTCACAGAGGCCCTCTGAAATACCCCAGAGACACCCACCTGGGCTATTTTCTTTGAAGTGTCCCCCTCAGTCATCACTCATCACATTTCCCTGTTTTATCAATGACTACTGATGGAATCATGTTTACTTGTGTGTGTATTGGTTTCTTATTGCCATTACAACAGATGACCCTAAACTTGGTGACTTAAAAGAAATTTATCCTTCTAACAGTCTTAAGGCCACAAGTCCAAATCGGCACCACTGGGGTGACATCAGGGTGTCTGCACAGCCATGATATTTTCAGAGGCTCTCAGGAAGTCCCTTGCCTCTTCCACATTCTGGTGACGGTTAGCATTCCTTGGCCTGTGTCCCCATCACTTCAATCTTTGAGGCCAGCACTATTGAATCTCTTGCAGCTCCATCTTCACATCCCCTTCTTTGTGTGCTTGTGTTGAAATCTTCCCCTGCCTTTCTCTGAGAAGGATATATGACTACGCGTAGGGCCCTGATAGGCTAGCAGAATCTTATAGGCTATAAAGTTTAGGATCTGGCATCTTTTTTTTTAAATTTTTACAGACTGCATTTTGATTCATTGTACACAAATGGAGTACAACTTTTCGTATCTATGGTGGTGCATGATGTAGATTCATACCACTCATGTAATCATACATGTACATAGCGTAATGATGTCTGTCTCATTCCACCATTTTTCATAACCCCTCCCCCTTCTCCCTCTCATTTCCCTTCACATAATCTAAAGTTCCTCTGTTCTTCTCTCATCCTCCACCCCCTCAAGTTGATTATATATCATCATCCACTTATCAGGGAAAACATTTGGCCTTTGGGTTTTTGGGCTCGGCTTATTTCAAATAGCATGATATTCTCCAACTCCATCCATTTACCTGCAAATGTCTAAATTTTATTCTTCTTTATGGCTGAGTGATATTCCATTGTGTATATATATCATAGTTTCTTTACCCATTCATCAATTGAAGGGTATCTAGGTTGGCTCCACAATCTAGCTATTGTGAATTGAGCAGCTATGAACATTGGTGTGGCTGCATCACTAGTATTGCTGATTTTAAGTCCTTTGGGTATAAACCGAGGAGTGGGATACCTGGGTCAAATGGTGGGTCCATTCCAAGTTTTTTGAGGAATCTCCATACTGCTTTCCAGAGTGGCTGTACCAATTTGCAACTCTCCCAGCAATGTACAAGTGTCCCTTTTTCCCCACATCCACACCAACACTTATTACTGCTTGTGTTCTTGATAATAGATAATTTCATCTAACTGGAGTTAGATGAAATCTTAGGGTGGTTTTGATTTGCATTTCTCTAATTACTAGAGATGATGAGCACTTTTTCACATATTTGTTGAGGATCTGGCATCTTTTGGGAACCATTAGGTAGCCACCTACAATTTCTACCTCCACCCACTTACTCTATGTAGGGAACCTGCTTTACCTCAGGTTCTTCAACTCATACCCAACACATGGCAGATACTGACTTATTATTTATGAAATGGGCAAATAAATTAATATAACCCAGTGTATTTTCTTCTGAGAAGTATCTGCCCTTATATGTTTATAATTTAGTAAAAATACACCATGCTATTCAAACTTCTTAAACAATAAAATAGCTTCACTACAACAGTCATCTTATGTAAATGAAAACATAATTTAATGAAACGACATTTTATGAGCATTAGGCAAATCGAACATTTGAATTGTTTAGATTAAATGGCTCTTTTGTGTTTGGTAGTAAGCATCACTAAGTGTGTCTATCTTGCTAATACAGCGACATCATTCTAAATTATACAATTTGATTACACATAACTTGAAATTTATGCTGAAATTTGGTTGAGGTACAAGTATGACCTTTATATTAGCTCATTAATGTTTTTCCAAATGATGTGACACACACAAAAATTTAGCAAAATTGTATGTTTTCAATTGGTTAAATAGAAAGAATTGATAAACCTGGTTCTAACTCTTGTTCTGCCACTTGCAGATTACATAATCCTGGGCAAGATATTTGAGCAGTCCAAGATACACCAGCTCCACTCTGTAAAATAGAGTTTTTGAGAAAAGGGAGATAAGATAATGCACCTAAAATGTTCCTCAGTTGTGAGCCAAAATTGGCTGCCTCTTCCTCCTCCTTTTCCACAAATATATGAAGGCATTGGCCTTAAGTAAATCACAGGCAGCATAGCGTGAAATACTAACCCGCACGTACAGGGCTTGTTCCTGAGAAGATGCCCCCAGGTGCATTCTGGCATTTGGTGCCTCTGCCTGAGCCAGGAGGGTAGAGGAATAAAGAGGTAGGTTGAGCCCCTGTCAGTCAGGACACTCTCCTTTGGGCATCTGCTGGTTCCACAGGGACCCACTCGGGCTGTGTGCAATGGCAGAGGAAAAGGAGGGGTTGCCACCAGAACTGTCCAAAGGACAGAGAGACAGAGAAGGGGACTTGTGTGTGGTGAGGACCAGGTTTTCTGCAAGGGGAAACAGGCTACATAAGGATGAGTCTTGTGAAACATGAAAAAAAGGCCAGTGTACCTTCAGGCTGAGTAGGCAGCAGAGTCAGGAGTCAGAATATATGTCAAAGCAGAGTGGAAAGTGGAGTGTTTCCTGATACTGTCTTTTCCTCTGTACTTCCTTTCATTACAGCTCACTGTTTATTTCGCAGAATCTGAGATCGGGAGGTGTCTTGAGAGAGAATCAGGCTCGATTTCTTTCTCCGTGTAGAAATTTCCTTTGCAACATTCACAACATGGCCATCCTTTGTGGTGTTGCCTTTGCTAGAATTTAGTTTCTTTAGTAATCAGTTTTCATAGAACCCCTGAAGGCAGAGAGTTTAGTTTTCAAGTCCCATGGAGATGACCCTCCTTACTGTGTGGGCGCACATGCTGGTCTCATCTCACATTAGACCCTTGGATTTTCCGTTCCCTGGTGGTTCCAACGATGACAGGGGGAAGAAGAGGGAAAAGGACAACTCAGTCATGACTTCTACACAGGATTCAGTGCCGAAGAATGGGGAGAGGAAAGGAAGTGATGGTTAGAAGAAGGCTACTGGCTTGAGAAAAGCCTTTCTGACCTTTAATATTGTTTTAGTAAAAATAATACTGAACAAAATATTTTGTCCATATAAGTAACCCACACGCACGGAACAACTTTAGAACTATTCTGGAAGCACTTGCACAAAAATGATAAGCATGGTGGGTGGGGGGTGCTGGGGGTATACTGTTCTGTTGACATTTGCTTTTTTCACGTTGTGGTATAAGCATTGTCCCTCTTGTTATGGTGGTTTCCATAATGCAGTCTCCAGTTGCACATCACCTTCTATAGTATAGCTCTGGAGTTGTGTAACTGGCCCCTTCCAGTTTCCTCTTACCTCCTCGTGCTGGTCAGGGAAGCCGCCTCTGGGTATAAGTGTTTCTTAATCTGCTTTGACTTTCATCCAGCACATAAATGCTTGTCCTGATGCATTCGGAAGGGACGATGCAATTACAGTGTGTTTCCTGGGAGCAATCACAGTGGTGCTGCGGATTCTGGCTTTGTGTGGAGGATATGTTAATTACACTCTGTCAAGCCACAAACTTCTATTCCCCAAGCCTCTCCTAGTAAGCACAAGCATTTGTGTTTCATGCTGCAAGGAGGATAAGTCCAAATGGTGGCTTTACATCAGTCTCAGCTGCCGATTTTGGCTCTGTTGAGCTGCTGCAGTCAAGACTCAGGGCTTGTATTGAACCAGAATGGGCTGCCGCAGACTGCCAGCCTCACATCTTATGACAACCCACCCAGGCCAGAGGGTGGACCCCGAACTCCCACTCCAGGAAAGTCAATCCTGCTCGTGCTTCAACACTTCCTCCCCCACTGGCTCTCTGCCTGCCCTGATCCAAATGGTGCATCATGCTGCTCTATTGTTACCCATGAAAAATGGCAGCAGGGCCTGGAAGTAGAAGGCAAACACTTACAATGAGATTCTAGGGTAGCTTCCATGACTTGATGCTTTGGGAAGAACAAAGAATCAGGGATTTAGTCACATTACAGAATTCTGAATCTGTTTGGATCCAACTGGCTTGACATGGGTTATTCTGCTCTGTAAGGGACACACACACACACACACACACACACACACACACACGTCCTCCTAGCCCTTTAACATAAATCCTAGGTCAATAAGACTCCAACTGCTGGTCTGACTTGTGATTCTCCGACTCTTCATCTCATGGGATCCTGTCTGAACTGGGAACTATAAAGCCAACTTCAGTACTTTGTCCTTAACTTGATTCTAATAATCTTCCCTTCCTTCCCATGTGCATTCACAGCCTGGATATTTTCAGTTTCTCCCTTCATCTTATTCCCTCCAATGTTGGCTAGAAATTATTGATGATTTCTCTGTGTGTCTGAGTACTTGGAGTTGACGTGTGAAAGAATGCCCTTCTTCTCTTCTTGGTGAGGCTCTCATCACTTGGGCTTACACAGTGCTGCTTGTACTCCGGGTTTCATGATGACAGTGACAAGGTTTTACCCTGTGACTTTGGAAGCAGTGGATGGGGACACAAAGGAGCCAGAGCAGGAAGGGAAGATGAAGTCAGACACATATGTGATGACCGATAACATCTATTGATTTTCACAGTTCATTCTCTCTCTCTCCTAGGATCAGACCTTGTCTCCTAGCTGTGGAAATGTGCACCTGACCCAGGCCTAGTTAATCATCTGCCCTTTCCCTGGACAGAGCCATCAGCCAGGGGCTGGGTGTGAAACCCATACAGAGTTAATCAGAGGCTATCCTTGGGATTGATTTATAGATGTCAGGAGAGAAAAGTTCTTCTTTTTTATTGGGTTTGCTAAGCAAGGACTGCTGGCTGCCATGTTGTATTTCCAGTAGAAAAACAGATCAAAGACAACTAGGAGTGAAGGACAGGAGGCAAGAGAAGAGGCACCAAGCACTAGCACTGTCCTTGAAAGCAGGGTCATTTTCATTGCTACTGCATTTAAGTGAAAATCCTTAGTGTCTTTCCTAACAATGGGAGCCAGTTGTTCTCCTATCTTTCATAAGCCAGTTTGTGATGGGTTCTGACATACATGGCCAAAAGGGCCCTGACTAATGTACTTTCTAAAGCCAGCAGGTGCCAACTTGATTTGTGAATACAGAAGAGATGTCCCTTTAGGGAGTTCAGGAAATAAATAGCACAAGGACACTTTGAGGAAGATGCATGTCCTATAGGCAAGTAGAGAACATCTTCTGCCATAATGATTTGATTTCTAAAAGGGAAGTATGACCTTGTTTTATAATTGTAGACTAATGAAGCCAGGAACATGTGGACTCTACTCTCAAAAATCTCTTACCCAAGGGGCTGGGGATATAGCTCAGCAGGTAGAGTGCCTGCCTTGCAAGCACAAGGCCCTGGGTTCAATCCCCAGCACCGCAAAAAAAAAAAAAAAAAATCTCTTACCCAAATCAGCTCCTGGCTGGATCTTCGGCACCCACCCCATGACCCAGGCCACCAGACATGCTCAGACACACATGTAAAAGAGCCTCAGATCACTTAAGCTGGATGTGGCCTCTACCTCCCCTACACTCTTCAAGGAGAAGTTTCTGGGAGAAGATTATGAGGCTTTAGTGGTCAGATAAGGGTAAAGGAGAAGGAAAGATAAAGGACAATGTTAAGATTTGAGGTTGGGGAGGCAGGTGTTCTTCTGTGTGGCCATGAAGCTAGATAAAGAAATTATTGAGTCAGACACAGTGGTACATGCCTCTGATCCCAGCAACTGGAGAGGCTTAAGCAGAAGGATCACAAGTTCAAGGCCAGCTTCAGCAACTTAGTGGGGTCCTGTCTCAAAATAAAAAATAATAAGGTCTGGGGATGTGGTTCAGTGTTTAAGTGTTCCTGGGTTCAATCCCAAGTACAAAAAAAATTATTGAGATAGAGAAAGTATATGGAAGAGAGAAATACATATTACATAGATGGTGCATGAAGAACATTGGGATTCTTTGTTCCTGCCATATTGAGATGTGCTTGGAAATAAATCCAGAACTCAGGAAAGAGTTTGAGGCCAGGACTTAAGAACTGGATGTCACAGGTATGCACATGGAATTGAAACCATAAGGGTCAAATAACCTTCCATGAGAAGATAGCCACATTTAGATTCCTGTGGAAATTGTCATGGGCTGGCTGGCATAAAACAAAAGCAGTTTACTATCTCACAACTCAGGAGGCTAGAAGTCCAAAATGAAGGTGTTGCCTTCACCCCTCTGAAAACTCTAAAGAAATCTTCTTCCTTGACTTCCTTTCTAGTTTCCAGGAGTTGTTGGCCATCCTTGGCATTCCTTGGCTTCCAGTGGTATGACTCCAATCTGCTTCCATAGTCCCCTGGCTTTTTTCTGCAAGTCTATCCGAGGGCTCTTTCTTCTTATAAAAACACCAGTCATCTTGGGTTTAGGACCCACCCTGGTCCAGAATGACCTTACCTCAACTAATTACATCTGCCAAGACCCTGGTTCCAAATAAGGTCAAGTCCTGAGTGGACATGAATTTGGCGTGGTACTCTTCAATCCAGTAAAATGATGAAGTATCAAAGCCAATGGGCAGCAGCATGAGAAGCACCATCATTCTGGTGGTTAGAAGGGAGTGCCCGCCAAGAAATGAAAGGGAGAGAGAGAGTGAGAGAGAAAGAAAGAAAGTGCATGCAAAGAGATTGAGCTGCTGTGAAGGAGTATGGAATGCAAATGGGTCACTGCATGTATCCATCAGAGTCCTGGTAATTACAGTAGGGTGACCAACCATAGAAATTTGTTCATGACCGGAAGGGCAGCCCAGAAAGTAGGACTTTCAGTGCTGCAACTGGAGAGTCCCAAAGTGCAATAGGATGGTTGGCTGCCCTACCTGGGCACTAGCAGGGCTGAGGCATAATGGGTCAGGGAGTGAGTGAGCACTAAGAAACGTATTTCCTGGGATGCAGCTGTGGTTCTGATTGGGGTTGCTCTGTTTTTCTGACAATTTTGCTACATTTGGAATGTTCTTGCTCTGGATGTGAGCTTGGGTTTTTAGTCCAAAGAACAATGTTCAGGCAAGGTAAGCTCAGTTCCCAGCCATCTGACATCATGGAACAGCTGCATCGTTGGAATCTGAGGTGTCCCTCCAACACCGTGCAAGCCCCTCCAACCCGCTTTATCTGGCAGGCACTCTAAGGCATGCCACCTAAATGAACTTGGTTTTGAGAGTTCACCTGTCCCTCCTGAATGCGATAGCTGTCTTGTGCAAACTTCAGAGCACTTATCTTCAAAGCATTCAGCACGAGGCAAAAGCCTCATTTTTTTTTTTTTTTCCTTGAAACGAAGCCATGGGGATGTCTGCCTCCATCCAGACCTTTGGATGTGTGATTTCATTATTCATGGTTGGCGCTCCTCTTGGGCTTTTGATCTGCAGTTTACAGGATGTGTGCAGAAGGAGGTTCTCTTTTCCATAAACTGATCTCTTTACCCTCTCAGCCCAGAATAACTTTCCATTTATTCCTCTGATAAAGCGTCGATGCGTGAGCCAGCATATATTAAATCTGTCATGATACAAACACCTCTAGACTTGCCCAGTCCAGAGAGCAGCCAGGTCCCTGTTAGGGCGCCCCCAGTGCTCCCTGCAGATGAACAGCAAAGGCAGACTGTGGAATTTTTCACAGACATCCAATCCGGAGAAGGAGTTCTTAGAACAATTTGCAGGGTCTATCACCAGCCTCCCACTCCATTATTAGCTTGGCAAGGTCGTTAAATAATCTGTCTTGACTTACGAATAAGTACTTTTACATACACATCAAAGAAACCATTCCATTAAAATTCTTCAATGGCTTTCCCCTTTCTTCTGTGAAGAGCAATGCCATGAACTTGGTTTCTGGCTTTCTAGCCTTGCCTTGACCAGGTTCCCCTGTTCCACCTGCTTTCAGCCTGGCCGCTGGCTTCAAAGCCTCAGGTGTGAGGCTTCCCTTCTGCCACTTGCTCTCTGAGTTAATGTTCTTCACTCTCCTACCTCCATCCCATGTTTCTCTCATCACCTTAATGATCATGTTCTCAGGAGACGTGAACATTTCTGACCTCCTCTTTTTTTTTACCTACCTGCTTACCCTCGTGCCTGGGGTAGGTCAGGGTCCTTTATTTGCTCACAAAGCTTTTACCAGCTCAAGATGCAGGAGACATGATCAGAGCAAGCACCACGAGTCTCTGGGTCGGTGAATGAGAATCCACCGAGCCTGGGACACTCACCCTCCAAGGCTCAACTCCAAGTCCGTGAACTACCTTCGCTCTCCCTGGAATTCACATGTGTGTGACTGTTTATGAACCTATATGCTTCTTATAAAACAATTATGAGACATAAACAACCATCCCTTATCTATATTTCTAGATTGTAAGTGCTTTTGGATCAGCAAGATATTGCGCTTATTTCACCTTTGAATTTCCTCACAATGCTTAATCCTACAATCACAGATAGGGATATCAATAAAATCTACTTAATTAATTTAATAAGTCACGTACAAATTACCTTTAAAGCATTACTTATGCCTTTCTGAGAAATATGGGAATCTTCATCTCTTCCCATCACTAATAATTTTAGAAAAACTAATTTCCAATGGCTTTGTTAATAATGTAATTGCAAAGCAAAAGCATTTGTCTAAATATGTGTAAGTCTGTGATACTTTTGATCCCATAGAGACTCAATTCCATTCAGTTAATTCAGCAAGTGTTAATTAAGTGCCTATGATGTCCAAGGCCCCTACTGTGGCAGTAGAAAGCTTCATTTCAGTGGAATAATTTGGGATATAAAGTCTAAAGTTTGGACTCTCAAATCTGACTTTGGTAATGACAAAAAAAATTCTCCCATTTTTGTACTACAGCCATTCATCATTCATTCAATAAAACTTTTTCTGGGCACTTATTAGATTTGGTTATGACCATTCTGGATTAAGCATTTTCAAAGGAGCAATACAAAAAAGGAGATTGTGCTTGTTCTTGACCAGTTGGAAAGAAAGCTCAGCAGACAAGGCACTTGACAGTAAAAGACCTGGGTTTGGTTTTCTGCCCCTGCTCTGTCACTGAGTCACAGAGTGAACTTAGTGAGTCACCACATGCTTCTGGACCTCAATTTGTTGTCTACATACTGAGGGTATTAGACTGGAGGATGCCAAAATAATATTTGGAATTAGAGGCCTGTTCATTTCATGGCAGAAGTAAAGAGAGTGAAGAAAGAGGGGCCAGGTTCTCCATATATCTTGAGGACATGGCCCTAATGACCTAACTTCCTTCCACTAAGCCCCACCTTCTAAAGGTTCTACCATGTCCCAACCTTTAACATGTAGGTCCTTGGAGGATACTGGAGATGCAAACTAGCAGAGGTAATACTTATACAGTTACTTATAAAGGGTAAGCAGGGAGGGTGGAACAGGAAAAATCTCCAGACTCTGATGTAGATTTCATACCTGTGAAATGAAATGGGGAAGGAAGTGGGATTGGGAGCTTCAGAGAAAAGACAGCTCATTAGAGGGGCTCTACATTGGACAGATACAGCCAGGTTCTTGTATGCCTGTTATACTCATTGTTGACTTGAATCCTAAAGAGTATGACCTCAGCTCCAAAGCTGAGGAAACCACTCTTCTCACAAATTCTTTCTTGAAGGGAGATCTGCCTGGGGCACCTTCATGGTTGCCAAGGATCTGGTCCAGCTGATTTCTTGGCCCCCCTTTTTTATTATTTTAATGGTGGCCATCCTGAGGTGATTCATAATAGGAGGTTGGTTGGGGAGGCCCCCTGTGTATCAGGCCTTTGCTGCAGGCTTGCCCATGTTGCCTGACCAAGAATGCTGGATGCCAGGAGTTTGGGAACTTGGGTTCTAGAGAGTCTTGTTGCTTTCTATATCCACACTTCCTTGCTTCTCAATCCAGCAAGTCTCCAAATTCTGAAACTCCATCAACTCAGATCTTAGACTACCAACAGAGAACAACTCAGAAAGACTCATCTCCTTCTGACAGATCTTCTCTGACTTATGTTCATCTCTTTTTCTTAAAGTATCTTGCCAAAAGCTGCAAGAAGTGACCCACACAACTCAACATCCTAAATCCTGAGTTTCCCTCAACCCTGCAGCTCCAGTAGGCATGTGATTTGAATCTCAAGGCATGACAAGCAAGAGTCTGAAAACAATGTCGTGCCACCACCTAGCAATGCTACCAATACACCAGTCTATAATAGTTGGGTTCTCACTGCCGCCTCAACTCAACCATTCTATATTTTTCTTACTCACTATGTTGCTGTATGTATTATGACTAGATTTGAAAAGAATATCTTTAGCTACAAGTTGCAGGGGTTTGAACTATAAACATGTTTTTATATTCTCAAGAAGTCTAGATGTAGGAGGTTTCAGGGTAAATTTAGCATTTCCATCACATTGGATTTAATCTGTCAGTTTTTTACTTCCTCCTCATGGTTACAAGATGGTTGCCACAACTTCAGGCACCATATTCCACATAACCATGTCCAAAGGCAGAAAGGAGCATCACATAAGAGTATTCTCTTTGTGTGCCTCCTGACTTTGATCAAAGAGCATAAATCCTTCCCAGAGGCCAATAAACATAGTTCTATTACACTACCTTCCCTTGTAAAGGAACATGAGCCTCTAGCATTTTCACTCCTAATTGTGGGAGGAGGGGAAATAAGGAGGGGGATTTGGAGCATAGCCAGACAGCAGTGCTTGCCATGGGATCATGCCTATTGATCTCAGTCCTTCAACCTCCAACATGAAAATAGATAAACCATCTGTTTTCTCTTCCTGGGGAGTAGCAGGTTATGAATAAATTATGCTGTTAGGGCCCAGAGAGTCCTTAAAACAAAGTACTGTCAATCCCAGGCCCTCATTTCATTAAACATATTAGTTTCTATTGCTCATTTGATGGCATCTGATTGTTCCCTAGAACGGGAAGCATGGGCAGGAAGGGAGAAAGCAAGAAGATTACCTCAAACCTACCTTGCTACCCTCTTCTTTCCCCAGTGCTGAATAATCACAAGACCTCCAGGTCCTCTAGTTATTTCTGAGGAACCAGTGAGCTGAGTGATCAAATCCAGGGCAGGAGGATAGGTATGTTCCAGAAATCTCTGTGCTGAAATATTGGAGCATGCCTTTGGGAGAAGATGCATTACTGATGGAGTGAATTTAGCTACCAGTGAGGAAGTTGGTGTCCCAGGGAGCCTGTGCTTACACACACCCCTGAAACATCCCTTTGTAAAGGTTTCTGCCTAAACATGATTACCTCAGTATAATTTTATTTTCCTAAATCTCAGAATTCTTAAAAGCATTTTAAGAAAATTTCCTTCCACTTCCAAAAGAGTCTTCCTCTAGAAGCAGGCCTGGCTGGCGGCTGACCGTGGTTTAAACCAGAAAGCTTGTCAGAGCACCTTAAAGAATCAAAGGCAGACATGTAATCATTATTGCTGTTTCTGGCCTGAGCCCTGTAAATTGGCTCAGCTTTCCTTTGCCAAAGCACTGGGAATGCAAATGCAACCAATAGCTTGCACCTCTGAGACCCTCTGGATTTCTCTCTCTCAATTCTTGTTTTCATCTTGCCTCCTTGGCTTCTCATTGCTTTGCCCAACTAGTTCTACTCCATCTCTCAGACCATATTTTGCTGTTATATAGTGTTTGGGGTCACTCACAGAGGCCCTCACTGACCACCCTAGGCTTTGAACAATATACAGTGCTTGGCTCAGATTTCCCAAGTCCATCATCCTAAGACAAGGAGAGGGATTCTAACTATTGTCCCTACACTAAACTCCAACAGGCTTCCTCAGGAGTTTTCTGGATCTGTCTTGCACTTTTTCAGGAGCATAGTCATTTCCTCTGCTCCCCCTCGACTCTCAAGGTCTGGCCCCCAGATGTAGGAATGATGCCTGTACTTCACTCCAGGGCCCTGGCAATAGGCTCTCAGCAATGCACGCTGTTGGGGCTTCTGTTTGTGAGCACTGATCTGGCCTTCAATCTCAAGAGCACTGATGAACTCACATGCCATCCAAACTCAGCTGAACTGCTCCATTAGTTTGAAACTGTTAAACACAGGTATTTGTAAATCAGATGTCCAGCTGGAAGATTCAAATGCACTGACTTCAAAGCATAGTAAACCAAATTATGGTCCCTAGAGCCCATCCGCCTGATCCCACATCCGGGGACTCATCCTACTTCCTGCATGATCTTGCGCAGGTGTCCTAATCTCTTCCTTTCTTTGTTTGTAAAGGAATTATAATGCTCATTTTGCAAACTTGGGGCAGTGATTTAGTGAACATGTAAAACATTAAGAATGAGGTGAGCCCGTAATGTTACCACTACCTCTGCCCCATGAGGAGGAAAGACCCTGTAAGATGACTTACATTTTCCTAATACCTTCTGACCTTGGATTTCTGCTAGAGCAAAAAGAGGCCGGTTCCAGGCCCTCTTGTCATCGCTATGTTCTCTGATCCCTTTCTGCATGGTCATCCCTTTCTCACTGCCACCCTGATTTCGTGGCTCCCCTAAATATGCTGGCCTATTAATTTGGGAATGCGAAAGATCTCTTGAACGTTTAGGGCAATGAGGGGAATTTATAATGCAGCATTACACAGCAAAGATTTAAATTCAAGATTTCTATTTAAATTTAAGATGCTTTAAAGTCGTTTGGACTCCACAGTCCCCAGCCTCTTGCCTTCCCCCATCTCTCTTTTCTAATTGCCTTTTTCCTGACCTTTACTTTTCCTCTGTTTCTTTAGGGCAAAGTCCTTGGGACTTCACCTTCAGCACCAACAATTGCAAGTACAGGATTTTCTTAAAGATACTTCTAGTCCTAAAAGAAATTCAACTTGCAGCTTTTTAAATAGCAAAAATCCAAATATATGTGTTGATGATGATAACCAGTGGTGACGATGATTAGCAAATGGGCACTAATAATAAAACAACAGCTCACAACTGTCATTAGCATGTGCTTTACAGTTTTCAAAGCACTTTCAAATTCCTTATTTTTTCATTTAAATGAGTTTCTTTTTCTGTTTACATCTGTAGGGTTTGCAAATCAGGGCCAGGTACCACAGGACTGACTGGGTACAAGTGCACACAGGCACGCGGCTCCCTGCTTTGTGAGGCTGTGGCTCTGTGATGCTCATGTAACTTGAGAGACAAGGCCCCATACCAATCCATAATAGACAAAGTCATTGGGGCAGTGTCTATTGATCCCAGGTCTAGGCTGGAAACCTCCAACAAAAGGGGCCACCATGACGAGACATCACAGTTTTACTCTCTTAGAGGACACAAGTATTGGGTTTCTGAAAATTCAGAGAATGGATGGGCTCATCTTCCTCTGGGATTATTGGGTCATTTCTCAGCATGTCTGAAGCCCAAACAGGAGCGAGGCCCTGATGAATCACACTCAGTATCCATGGTTCAAGCAGCAGAAATCTGAAATTTGAACAAAGATTTAAGTACTCCAAGCATGCAGGCTTTCCATCTTTAAGGACTAATTCACAGTGTGCATTTTGCACAACTTTATAGGGTTGTGTTGCTTTGCCTGGACCCTTACATCTTAGCAAATGGGGGGTGGAGTGACACTTGTAAGTGAATGCATTCAGGGGAAAAGCTTGCCCTGACGTGTATTTCATTGGGAGAGGCCATAAATATTTCCTGCACACGTCTGTATATCCATGTGATGCTTCATTTTGGAAAGCAACAATAACAACTGCGTCATTAAGCAACACAGGGGCTAATGTGTCAGCCAGCCTAGTGAGGAAGACAAACGGGGATCATCCTGTCAAGTCATAAAAAGGATTGCTTGGGCATCAGCTGCCTGCATGCTTGTAGGTCCTGTGGTTCAAGGTAGCTTAGGGTATGCCTCCAGCAGCTCACTAGTACTGGGCCTTGCTGCTCTCCAGGGTCCCTGCCTTGACTGTGATACGAAGTTTCTGGAAGTCCACAACTTGGACCAGTCATTACCCAGACCTTTTCAAACTGTCCCTGAACAACTCAGGGTGTCCCCAAGACTCTTTGCCACTGTCATAGCTTTTAAAATACTGCAGTTACTCTCTCATAGAGGAGGAAAAATATCTTTTCCTTTCTCCATGTTAGCTTTATGGCTGTGGCCTCTATAACAAAAGACAGATCAATAAAGGAAAAAAAATACACATTTGATATAAATCTTATATAGCACAGAAAACTTCATAAGGAAATAAAGTTCCAAAGAAATAGTTAAACCTGAGTATTTTTTAATAGTAGGTCTGATGAAGAGTGAAAAGTTGTGGGAAAATACAAATAATAAACCAGGGGGCATTTAGCAAGGCCTGTTTGTCCAGATTCTTCTTTGTGTCCCTTTATCTTCAGAGATGAGGATGCTCCTTTCCTGCAGGTAAAGGGAAAGTACCTCTCAGATGAGGTTCTTATGACCTGCCCCAGAGGACAGCCAGGAAGGCCTGCCTAGGTTTTATGAACTGCTTCAGGGAAGGAGGACAGGGAAAAGTGGTAGTGACCACCCTGCTTTGGCAGTGTTCTTAAACTGATTCAGCTTAAAATATTTTGGAGTTGCATGCCTAAATTCCATCAGATGGATCACTTCTCAGTCTCCATCATTAGATCACAAACACCACGAAGACAGGGACCATGTCCGATATTACTCACGTGCCCAGCATCTAACACAGTGCGTGGTGGATAATAACTAAGACTTTTGCTGATTGAATAAATGAGTGGCCCTGTCCCCTCAGGCCAAAGGAATCGGTTTTTGTTTTGTTTTCCTGTGCTGAGTGGTTCCCTATGATAATGTTCATCTCCTCTAATTTCCTTCAGATCACTTTGTTTCTTGTATTGCATGTAGGTAATGAATATTGAGATCATTTACACTTTATTTAGCCATTCTCTCCCTAAGCAGACATGACAATGAATAATTCTATCATAAAATCAAATAAAACCCAAAAGGGAAGCAGCATGGTTTGGAGCACAAGAGAAAGGGTGCCTGAGCTTGTCCTGAGGCCAGGTTCCATGCAGGATGTAGGAACATCCTCAGCTGAGAGAGGGTCTCAGCTGCCTGCTAGGGTAGTGTGAAATGTGGGTAGCTGTGTTGTCATGCCTGGTGGAAACTTGTGACTCTTAATAGGTGGGGCAGGATGCTGAACATCCTAGAATGCTTTAGTCAATCCTGCGACAAAGAATTTTCAGCCCAAATGCCATTACTGACTAAGATGGGCACCATATTTTATGTTGGAAGTTGGTTCAATTTCTGGCTATACTGTTTCTTTCCTCCTTCCACCTTCTTCATTTTTCTTTCCCTTTCTTATTTGCTTCTTTCCTTCCCTTTTTCCATCCAATACTTAGTGAATGTCCCCTACAGAAAATGTATGGTGAGGCTTATGGAGATGAATCAGACATGGACTTGGCCTCGGGGATCAAAGTCATACAGGGAAAGATATAACATGTGCTTAAAAATCAGGAGAACCAGGCAGAAAGTGATAAGTGGAAGAGAAGTAAAGGTAAAATGTTATTAGTGGCAGGAGAGAGATCCCTGATGTTTTCCATGAAATGCATTTTATAAATCAATACCGGGTCATGTTTCATAGAGCTCTACGGTTTACAAAGACCTTTCCTATGTATTTTCTGGTTTATATTAATCCTTACAGTAACCTATGAAGGTCCTTTTTTGCCCTGAGATTTATTCCTGACCTACTCTGTACTGTGAGGGACTTGACCCTGTAGGCCACATCCCTGCCTTCTTATTATCTGACTGACAGCTGGGTTTGGCCAATGGGAAGCACTGGGGGGAAGGGGAGCTTCTCCATTAAGGAACAAGTAGCTGCTTCTCTGGGGCTCTGCCTCCCCCAGGCAGTTCTATGCCTGGACTCCAGAACTCTGCCCCCTTCCCTCACCAGCTCCTGCTGAGGGGCAGGTTTCCTGCTGTTAAAATCTCTGCTGTACCTCCTCACCTGCTTTCTACTGTCTCCATCACGGAGACATTGTCTCCAACAATCCTTTGCATTATTTTTCCTGGGTTGCAAATATTTAAAGGGGACTTTATTTTCCTACTTAGATTCTAAATAGAGGGAAATTATTGTTTGTAGCCTTAAATGACTTTCCAGGTCAACCAGACATAAGAGGCAGAGCCCTGGACAGTTTCCTGACTCCAGATCCAGGCTTTTATTCATTGCCTTGTGCTGCCTTCCATAGAGATAATAGATAATGACAAAGTCATACAGTCATGTGCCACATAATGATGTTTTGGTCAGTGTGGGACCATAGTACAACAGTGGTCCCATAGATTACAACGAAAAAATTCCTATCACCTAGTGTCTTCATAGTGCAACCTATCATTTACGTGTTTGTGGCAATGCTGGTGTAAACAAATCTATGTGCTTTCAGTTACTAGAAGGATAGCAATACAATTATGTACAATATACACTTGATAATGTTAAAAAATGTCTGTTTCGTTTTATTATGTACTTACTATATTTTGGTTAGCTTTTTTTTTTTTCCATTCTGACCAAAATACCCAACAAGAACAACTTATAGGAGGAAAAGTTGATTTGAGGCGTACAGTTTCAGAGGTCTCAGTTCATAGACTGCTAACTCCATTGCTCTGGATCTAATGTGGGGCAACACATCATGGGGGAAGGGCTCAGGTGAGGAAAGCTGCTTAGCTCCTGGCAGGGTCAGGAAGCAGAGTAAGAGAAAAAGGGGAAGGGGCCACAGGGAAGATGTACCTTTCCAGGGCATGCCCCTAGTGGCACACCTCTTCCAGCCATGCCCCACCTGCCTATAATTACCACCCAGGCATTCAAACTCAGATGAGCCTATTAGGTTGCAGTTCTCACAATGTAGTTACTTTACCTCTGAACATTCATGCGTTAACTCACAAGATTTTGGGGACACCTCATATCCAAACCATAACACATTACACTTTTATCATTATTTTAGAGTGTCCTTCTACTTATTAAAACAAAAGCTTACTAGGAAACTATATGCCAGCAGCAGCCTCCACGTCTCATATTTACTGGGTCTCTTGAGCTTAATTTAATCTCATGTTGTTTGGTTCATCAGGACTCTAGGAGCAATAGGCTGTACCATATATGTGCTATATAGCCTAGGCGGGTAGTAGGTTGTTTACACCATTTAAGTTTGTGCAAGCAGACTCTATCCTGTTTATACCACAAGGAAATCACCTAATGTTGCATCTCTCAGACCAGATCTCTGTGGTTTAGCAATACATAACTATAAAGACTTTTCCAAGATCAGATGAAAGCTCTATCTGGTTGTATTTTTTCATGTGCCTTTAAATTTGAAAGAGCTTTAAGTTTTTGTGATATGACTTGTGTTTTGATTGTTTTGGGGTAAGTTAATTTATGAGCTAGTTTAGGAGAATGTCACACAAGTGTGTGTGGATATTAGCCTGACATTTGACAAAGTTGTTCATTGTAACCAGGTGGAAAAACACATGTTGGTGTAGTCACATGCATTAGTAAGTGATTGACACAAGGTAAAAAGTGGTCCTTTATGCTGTCATATTTCAAAATGGTACTGTGATTATCATGATGATCTCACCTAGGAATGAGAAGTGAAAGTCATATTGAAAATGCTTTGGTTCTGTAAGTTTTATAAATACATGAATCAGAAGCACATTTGTCCGGGCTACCATACCTTGCCTGTAAAAATGTTTTAATTCCTAAATGTTACCAAATTAATTACTAAAAGTTGCCAATCACTAAATCAATTGATTTAGTAATAAAAGATGAAGCCCAAGTCTCTGAAAAGGTTATAAGGATGGGCCTCATCTAATGTTAGGTGCTTAGGAATCTGGGCCAGAGAGGAGTTGAGCTGGGAGAGACAAGAAGGGGGTTCTGTGAGCAGTTTGAGGGGCTGCTTGTTCAGAAAGCTCATTCTTACAAGCATATAGCAGGGGTTGCTTGCTCACATGATAGACCAGATTCCTATCATTTCTCCTGGAGAAGACGCAACTAAATAAAAATGGAAGTACAGAAGCATCAAGTTACCCTTCAAAATGCCACATCTGTCACTAGGCAAATATATTCTACCTTAAAAGCAGAGGGGTGCAAGGACCTAGAAATTAGACCAGAGACTCTGCACCTAATAGAAGAGAAAATAGGTCCTAATCTTCATCACATTGGCCTAGGACCAGATTTCCTTAACATGACTCCCAAAGCGCAAGAAATAAAAGCAC
>JAJEJO010002394.1:0-61945 GCA_020662805.1 Glaucomys volans | reverse complement strand
TTGTGTACAACCAGAGAAACAATAGCTGTACTCCATTTGTATTCAATGAATCAAAAAGAAAAAAAAAAAAAAGCAGAGGGGTGAAATAGGAAAAAGGGAATTTTGTGGTATTATTTCCTTCTTTGCACACAAAATCCTATAAATAGCCTTGTTTCCTTTTTAAAGTACATGGTACTGAATACTAAATTATCTATATCTTTAAAGGGTTGAGTATATGTGAGTTTACGTATGAATCCCAATGATTCTCAATTGTGGGCGTTTGGAAAATTGTAGGGTCATTTTGGTTGGGCACAGCATCTATGGGTCCTTTAGTAAGTGCTAGTCGTTAGGACAGTTCCATGTGAAAAAGAATTGTCCTAGAATTACCCACCTACCTATAGGTGGAACATACAATATTCTGCTGTGATTGCCTTGTTACCATTAGAGAGGTCTACACTCCTTCTGAGGTTAGGGGTAGGATGGCGTCATCACTGAAAAAGAAGGGCTAGTGTATTGATCTTTTAGAGAAGAGGTGATTTATCAGGCTAAAACTCAAAGTTTTGGGGGAGGGGTGCAAAACATCCAAGAATACTTCTTAGAACAATGTAGGACCTCCTACAAGAGAGGGTCCACATAAGACCATATGAGTTTGTTTTTGTTTTGTTTGTTTGTTTGTTTGTTATGGCTAGAGGGGTCAACAGTCCTCAGAAGAGGGAAGTTAATTTCTTTCAGCAAATTTAAGTGGGAAAGAGCTGGCCTATCGAACTCCACTGGAAAACGACATTTCTCACATTGTTCCTTGCAGGTTGGTGGAATGTGAGTCTCTTCAGTGGGTGCATTGAAGAGGGTACCAAAGCCCTGGTGTCTGTGTGGTGTAAGTGAAGAGCTCCAAAGGCAGGCAGATCCTGAGGGGAAAGGAGTAAGTCTGAAAAACTCATTCACTGGTTCCCACCCAGGAGTCTCCTGCCATTGCGACACTGAAAGATGGAGGCACTGTATACAGGAGGTACGGCCAGAAGCTCATTAGCACTGTTTTCCTTCTGGGCACGTAGAACGACTGTTTCCCAGCACTTAGTTTGGGGCCACATGACTTGTATGGCGCATAGATGTGGGCAGAAGTGATATATGTCAATTTGAGACCTAACCCTAAAATCTCCTATGATATTTGTAGTTCATTCTCTCTGTTCTCTGAGCTCATATACACTATACCCACTCTATGGGAACAACCAGTTCTGTTTAAAATTGCTGAGAACAATCACCTAACCTAGACTACCTAGACTGAGGCATGAATCAATTAAAGTTCTGTTGTATAAAGTATGAGACTTGAGGTTTTGTTATAATAGCGAAACCTACTTTGAAAGGGCTCCAATCAACAAACTGTTACTGATTACCTTAGGAAAGGGGTATAATGGTGTATGAATAGGATCTTTCTGCTTGTTCATGACCTAGATGAGAACACTGGTAGTATGCTGTGCAAATCAGAAGCTGTAGGAAACAGGAAAGAGTACCTTATGAATCTACTGACATGGTGTTCCAGAACAGCTTGGTCCTAGTGTATGAGGACCAGCCCCAGGGTTCTGTGAGACTGGAGGAGAGGCAGTCAGGCCTAGGATAGCCAGAGTGAAATTAATTGACTTACTGACAGAAGCCTGTTGCTGAGTCTCAGCAAGACCAGTTAGATACCACATCATCGGTCAGATATTGTGTATTGATAAAGGTGGTTTCATCCTAGATGGAATGTACGTGGATTATCTGAAACTAATATCAAAGAGTCAGAGAGCCAAGGTCTGTTGGTAAAACTTCACATCATGATTTTTTCTATTTGAATTTTGCTGGGGAACTATGCAGGAAAAACCGACTGGATTACTCTGTGGCAATCATGGCAGTTATGACTCAAGATGAATTCAGTCATGCCAAGCTGAAGCTAAACACATGGGAACATAACCACAGCTAGAAAATTTGGAATAATGGACCAGATCAAAGATAAACTTCTAGATGACTAAATGGAAACCTCTAAGTATATGTTCAAAAACCTATCTTGCAAGTCTAGGATGCATGAGATGTATGGAATGACTTCAAGATTTAACATTACAGTGAGTTAAAACAATGAATTTATGCAATATAATTGTTCAGCTACATTCACAGAAATACAGAGCCTGAAACTATAGATACCAGTTCCATTCCATTCCACCGGGATTAGATCAGTGCTATATTCTCTGGTTGCTTTAGTTTTAATTTTAGGTACATCCCCACAGAAAAATAGTCACCATTATGTAGGGATTTGAATTAATGGTATGAGAAGTGTTTGAAAGGAATAGGTTATGATTACTCTAGAGAACATTTAAAGGGTCCTTGGTAATTATCTTAAAATATATACTTTGGAGACATAATTCACATACCTTAAAAACTCATGCTTTTAACTTGTACAGTTCAGTGAGTTTTAGTATATTCACAAGATATTGCAATAATCACCGTTATTTAATTTCAGAATATTTGCCTACCCCACCCACCCCCAAAAAACCCCATACAAATTAGCAGTTGCTTCTTTCCCCTTCCCCATAGTTCCTGGTAATTACTAATTTACTTTATGCATCTATGTATTTGTCCACTCTGGAAATTTCATATGAATAGAATCATATAATATGTGGCATTGTGTGTCTGGCTTCCCTCAGCATGCTGCTCTCAATACACTTCATAGAGCACATTGGTACTTCATTCCTTTTATGGCTGAATAAGATTGAATAGTATGGATATACCACATTTTGTTTATCCATTCATCAGTTGGTGGATATTTAGGTGGTGTCTAACTTTTGACCATTCAGAATCATGCTTCTATGAACATTGATGCATGGTGTTTTGCATGACATTTGATTTTAGTTCTTTTTGGTATATACTTAGGAAAGGAAATGCTGGGCGATTTTAACTTTTTGAGGAACTGTCAAACTGTTTTTCAGAGTAGCTACACTATTTTAATTCCTACCCACCATGATAAGGGTTCCAATTTTTCCACAAACTGTCCAACACTTGTTATTGTTTGTGGTTTTATAATAGCCATCCTAGTTGATGTGAACTGGAATCTCACAATTTTGCTTAATTTTCATTTCTTTAAAGAATTTGTGCTTTTCCTATGTCGGTTGGCTCTTTGTATGCCTTCACTGGAGAAATATCTTTTCAGATCATTTCCCATTTACAACGTGGTGGGAGTGGAAAGGGAAAAAGCCCTGTGCAGAAGGAGCCAAGTGCACGGGGTAACCTCACTGTAATACTCTCATGAGTCCATTTAGCATTACTCTCTTCAGAGGGCAGGGCCCCCAGGGTCCTAATTACTACCATTAGGTCCTACTTCTGACAGATTCCACTTCCTAAAGGTCTCACTCTCTCCCACATTGCTACTTACTCTGGGACCTACGCTTCCAACGCATGAAACTTTGGAGAAAAAAAAAAAAAAAAAAAAAAAAAAAAAAAAAAAAAGCAGTGTTTTGATGAACGAAGATTTTAATTTTTATGAAGTTCAACATTTTTTATTTGGTTGCTTATGCTTTAAGTATAATATTTGGGAAATCATTGCTCATTGGAAGGCCATGAAGATTTAGCCTAAGTTTTCTTCATTACCTATCATAAGAGTGTTTGGTCCATTTTGAGTAAATAACATACTTTGAGGAAAAATGTGGTGTGGAGGTCCAACTTCATCTTTTTGCACATGCATATTCACTTCGCCATTTGTTGAAAAGACTGTGGTCCTTCTCACCCCCCCACCATACTGGGGATTAAACCCAGAGCCTCACACATGCCAGGCAAATATGCTACCACTGAATCACATCCCCACTCTTATTGAATTTGATTTTGAGACAAGGTCTTACTAAATTGCCCAGGCTGGCCTTGAACTTGCTGGAATTACAGGTTAGGCACCACCATACCCAGCTTGAAAAGACTATTCTTTCCCCACTCAGTTGTTTCATTTCATTTATTTACACTCTAATTTCTTGTTTCCTTCCTTCTGTTTGCCTTGGGTTTAAGTTGCTTTGCTTTGTCTAGTTTCTAAAAGAAAAAAATGTTGGCTATTGATTGGCGATCTTCTTTCTTGTTTCCTTTAACATATATATTTTTGAGTTACTTCTCTAATAGTTGTCTTATGGATTAAAATTAGCACTTTATTTTATTATATCTGGTTTAGATGAATGCCAACTTAATTGTAGTAGTATACAAAACCTTTGCTCCTGTGTAGGTTTATTTCCTCCCCCTTCTGTTATGCTACTATTGTTATAAAAATTATGTCTTTTTACATTGTGTTCCAGTCAATACAGAATCATAAATATTGCTTTATGAATTTGTCTTTTGATAAAATGGATTGCAATCAAAATATTAATTTATTCTATTTTAAATATTTCTCTGTGAGGTTACCTTTGCCTCTACTCTTTGTGTGGATAAAAGTTACTTTCTTTTCAGTCTAGAGGATTTCCTTTGGTATTTCTTGTAGGGTAGGTTTGCTAGCTTCAGTTCTCCTAATTTTTGTTTATTCATGCATTTCTCAATTTCTTCATGTCTGAAGAAGTCTTTCTGAAAACAGAATTATTGATTGACAGTCATTTTCTTTCAGCACTTTGACCATGTCACACTACTGCCTTTGGCCTCTATGGTTTCTGATGAGAAATCAGCTGTTAGTTTTACTGTGGATTTCTTGCATTCTTAGTCTTAGAATGGTTTAATTGTTAGATGTCTTTATTTGCATCTCTTTGAGTTCATCCTATTTGAAATTCATTGAGCTTCTTTGATGCATAGATTAGTTTTTCATCAAATTTAAGAAATTTTATTATTCCAATCACTATTTCTCTTCCTTTCTCTCCTGTTGGGTCTCTCATATGCATGGATAGATAGATATGATAGAGAGTTGTGTCCTTTATGGTCTTATATTTCTGTGATGTTATTCATTTCACTTCATTATTTTTTTCCTAGTCCTTAAACTGAATAATTTGATCTATCTTCAAATTTGCTGATTCTTCGTCTTCCTACTCAAATCTGCTATTGAGTCCTGCTACTGAAATCTCAATTTAGTTATTGTACTTTTTTTTTTTTTTTTTTGAACCAGGGATTGAACTCAGGGATACTCGGCCACTGAGCCACATCCCCAGCCCTATTTTTTGTATTTTATTTAGAGACAGGGTCTCACTGAGTTGCTAAGGGCCTCGTTAAGTTGCTGAGGCTGGCTTTGAACTTGCGATCCTCCTGTCTCAGCCTCCCAAGTCGCTTGGATTACAGGCGTGCGCCACCACGCCCGGCTGTACTTTTTTTTGATACTACAATTTCAACTAGGGGCACTCAGCCACTGAGCCACATCCCCAGCCCATTTTTATATTTTATTTAGAGACAGGGTCTCACTGAGTTGCTCAATGCCTTGTGTTTGCTGAGGCTGGCTTTGAACTTGTGCCTCCTGCCTCAGCCTCCTGAGCCACTGGGATTACAGGCGTGTGTCACCATACCTGGTGAGTTATTGTACTTCTTGAGTTTTGATCTATTTTATAATTTCTTTCTTTAATTGAACCCAGGAACGCTCTACCACTGAACTACATTCCTAGCCCTTTTTATTTTTTATTTTGAGATAAGGTTTTGCTAAGTTGCCAGGTTGGCCTCAGGTCTGCAAACTACTGCCTCAACCTCCCAGATGACTAGGATTATAGGCATATGTCACGATGCCCTACTTCTTTTATCATGTGTGACCTTACTAATATCCTCTATTTGGTGAGATATCATCTTACATTACTTTAGTTCTTTACACATAGTTTTCTTAGTACTTTGGACACGTTTACCTGATTTAAGGGTTTTTAAAAAATTTTTTAGTTTTTTCTCTAGTAAGGGCAGCATCTGGGTTTCCTCAGGGTCAATTCCTACTGATGCTTTTTAAAAATTCTGTTTATTGGCCACACTTTCATATTTCTTTGCATGTTTCATCACTTTCTTTTGAAAACTGGAGCCTTAAATAATATAATATGGCAACCTTGGAAAGCTGCTTCTCTCTCCTTACCTAGGCTTAGTTATTCTTGCTGCTTTTGTTATTTCTGCTGTTTGTGTATTTGTTTGTGACTTTTCTGAACTAATTTTATAAAGTCAGTCTGCATTTTTCGTTGTGTGTAGCCACTTGAAATTATTTTAAATTTAGTGATCAATTCAGTGGGCTGGGATAGCAGCATAGTCAGAAAATAAAACCTGACTCCTACTTGCTCCTCATGCAAATATTAATTTCCTATGGTTTGTAGATGTGTTAAAGACAAGACCTTCTGTTCTATTGTGTTGGTTTGTCTACTCTAACTCCAATACTATCTCTCTTAATTTTAAAATAAAATTTGATACTCAGTACAGAGTAGATACTCTTTATTATTTTTTCTTTTTTTTCGCTCTTCAGGATTGTATTGACTTGTCATCTTTTGCATTTCCATATTACTTTCCAAATCACCTTGTCAGCTCCCACAATAACATCAGCAAAATCCTGTCAGAATTTTGTTCTGAAATACATTGATTTAATAAATCAATTTAGAGAAATTGTCATCTTGACAATATGGACTCTCTTAATATACATGCAGTCACCCCTCTGTAGTCACAGGTTCCAAATTCATGGATTCAACCAACTGTGGATCAAAACTTTGAAAAAGAATGCATCTGATCTAAATATGTACAGACTTTTTTCTCTTGCCATTATTCCCTAAATAGTAGTGTAACATCTATTTACAATTACATTATATTCAGCATTTTAATTAATTTGGAGGTTATTTTAATATATGTGGGAATATGTGCATAGGCTATATGCAAATAATGCACCATTTTATATTAATCTCCCGTTGGGAGAATAACTAGCAGATATTTTTCTCCCATTCTTTAAGTTCTTCCTTCACAAGAACTTGTTTCCTTTGCTGTGCAGAAGTTTTTTTTTAATTTGATGGCATCTCATTTATTAGTTCTTGATATTATTTCCTGAGCTTTAGCGGTTCTATTGAGAAAGTTCTTGCCTGATTGCCTATATGTTGAAATATTGACCCTATGTGTTGCATGGTTTCCAGTCTAATTCCTAGGTCTTTAATCCATTTTGAGTTGACATTTGTGCAAGGTGAGAGATAAAGATCTAGTCTCGTACTTCTATGTACACATAACCAGTTTTCCAACCGCCATTTGTTAAAAATGTCTTTTCTCCAATGTATGCTTTTGGCACCATTGTCAAGGATCAGATGACTATCTCTGTGTGCACTTGACTCTGTATCTTCTATTCTGGACCGCATGACTGTTTTTATGCCAGTAGTACAGTTTTTGTTACTGTAGCCCTGTAGTGTACTTTGAAGCCAGATTTTGTGATACCTTCAGCATTGCTTTTTTGGCTTAGAATTGCTGCTTTGGTTATTCTGGGTCTTTTATTCTTCCAAATGAACTTTAGGACTATTTTTATCTAGTTCTGTGAAGAACATCCTTGGTATTTTGATGGGATCATATTGAATTTTTTGTTTGTTTGGATGGTTTGGCCATTTTAACAGCATTAATTCTGCCTGTCAATGAACATGGGAGGTCTTTCCATCTTCTTATGTCTTCTTCAATGTTTTGTAGTTTTCACTGTAGAAGTCTTTCCACCTCCTTGGTTAGATTTATTCCTAGGTTTTGTTTGTTTTTTTGTTTGTTTGTTTTTTTGATGAGGCTATTGTGAATGAGATTATTTTCCTGCTTTCTTTCTCCACAGATTCAGATTCCTTATTTGTGTATAGGAAAGCTATTGATATTTGTATGTTGATTTTGTAACTTGTTACTTTGCCAAATTTGTTTATTTGCTCTTGTCTTCTCGTGGAACTTTTGGGATCCTATACATATAGGATCATATCATTTGCAAACAGTGATAATTTAACTTCTTACTTTCCTAATTTATCCCTTTTATTTCCTTCTCTTGCTTAATTGCTATGGTGATAATTTAGTAGGAGTGCTGAAAGTGGACATCCTTATCTTATGCCAGAATTTTAAGAAAATGCTTTCAGTTTTTCCCCATTTACTATGATGTTGACTGGGTTTGTTGTATATTGCCTGTATGATGTTGAGGTAGATTTCTTCTATCCCTAATTTCTTCAGCATTTTTTATCATGAATGGTGCTGAAGTTTGTCAGACTTTTTCTGCATCTATTTGGATGACTGTGATTTTTGGTCTTAATTCTATTTATGTGGTTAATTACATTTATTGATTTGCATATGTTGAGTCAACCCTGCAATAAAACCAACTTGGTCATAATGTATAATCTTCTTAATATGTTGCTGAATGTGATTTGCAAATATTTTATTAAGAATTTTTGGGGCTGGGGATATAGCTCAGTTGGTAGAGTGCTTGCCATGTAAGCACAAGGCCCTGGGTTCAATCCCAGCACCACAAAAAAAAAAAAAAAAAAAAAGAATTTTTGTAGCTAAGCTCATCAGGGATATTGATCTTTAGTTTTCTTTCCTTGTGTTCTTGAAGAGTTCGAACTCTTTTTCATGAAATAATTTGAGGAGCATTAACATTAGTTCTTCTTTAAAGATCTGTTAGAATTCAGCTGAAATCTTTCTTGTCCTGTGTTTTTCTTTGTTGGAAGGCTTTTAATCACTGCTTACATCTCACTGGTGGTTATCGGTCTGTTTCTGTTTTCTTTGTCCTCTTGATTCAATTTTGGCAGGTTGTATGTGTCTAGAAATGTATCCATTTTTTTCTAGGTTTTCCAACTTATCAGAGTATAAGTTTCAACATAGTCCCTAATGATTTTCTGTGACATCTATGATGATTCTTCTTTCATCTCTAATTTTATTACTTTGGGTCTTCTCTTTTTGTTAGTTTAGCTAAAGGTTTATTGATGTTTATGTATTTAATGAATTATCTCTTTGTTTTATTCATTCTTTGTATGGTTTTTGGTTCTGATCTTAATTATTTCTTTTCAGTGTGGTTATTTCTAAGAGTGGTTTCCTACTACATATCTTTTTGTGGCTAATGGAAAATTTTGAATATGTGACATATTATCCTTTGACTTTTTTTGAATATTGTCATTATTTCTTCAGCTGGGACCTTTGCTCTATGTTCTGCCTCTGGAACTCCAGTTATAGGTAAATTAGAATATCAATTATGTTCCATATAGTTCTTAAACTTTTTTTTCTTTCTTTTCCATGTTTTGTTCTCTTTGTGTTCAGTCAATACATTTTATCTTGACTTGTAGTGTAGTTTATTAAACAACTTTGAACTGTATTTAATCAGCCTTTAAACTTATTGAGACTTTTTATTAACAGCTTAATTTGAAATAATTCACATTTCACAGAACATAATCATTAAAAATGTACAATTCAATGGCTTTTAGTATATTTACAGTTTTGTGTCCATCACCACAATCATTTTCAGAATTTTTTGATTGTTCTCTTTGTCAGCCTTTCATCACTAAAACAAATAACTGTGATCATTAACATAAAAAGAGGAAAGCTTATTTTGACTCACAATTTGAGGTTTTAATCCATGGACTAGTGGCCCTATTGCTTTGGGCCTGTGGCAAGGCAGTGCATCATGGAAGGAGCACATGGCAGAGGAAACTTCATACCTTATAGTGGTCAGGAAGTGAAAAAGGAGAGGAGGGGCTTGGTCTTTTTGCCTTCAAGGACAAACCCCCAATTACATGTCTTCTAAAGGATCTACCACCTCTAAGTAATACCATGGGATAGGGACCAGGTCTTCACCCCATAGACTTTTGGGAAACAATCAAGATCCAAATGACAGCACCCTTAAAAGAAACACTGTACCCCTTACCTTTACCTGGGAAGTTTCCATCACACCACCCCCAGGCAACCAGTAGTCCACTTTCTGTCTCCATAGATTTGCCTGTTCTGGACATTTCACACAAATGGTAGCAAAATATGTGATCTTCAGTGACTGACTTCTTTGACATAGCACAATGTTTTCAAGGTTGATCCATTTTGTACCACTTATAAGTACTTCATTTCCTTATATTTATGAATAATGTTACATTGTATAACATATTACATTGTATTTATCCATTCCTCTATAAATGGGCATTTGGGTTATTTCCATCTCTTGAATTTTAAAAATCACAGTTTTTAGTTTTAGAATATTAATTTGATTCCCATTGTGTTTTCTAGTTCTAACACTTCATCTGTGAATTAATTTCTTGAACATATTTATTTTCTACTTATAATAGCCAGATATTTTTGTTCTTGTTGTTTGTGTTTCTATCATTTGTTTCTCTTTGGTTTTGTTTTCTTGTATACCTACTCATTTGTATTGAATGTCAGAGAGTTGATATGAAAAATAGTATAGACGATCTGACTCTGGATCGGAGCTCTGAATGATCTTCCTCCAAAGAGAATTCCTTGGCTTCTGAAAGTCTTTTAGGTTATGGAGTTGATCATATCAGTCCAATTAACTTGACTTAAGTTTTGTGAGATCAAGTCCAGAAACTTAAGTTTTGTGAGATGTGGCATATTTCTGGTTAATCCTAAGATGTTACGCTCCCAATCCTGAAAGCACAAGTGTTTACCAGGGTATTCTTCCAGTATTGACCCCTCAGCCTGAGATTACTGACAGCTTTTCTATATTTTTCAGATTCTTAGCTGCCATTTTTACTTTCAATGTTAATAATAGCCAAAAATTTCAATGTGACTCTAAATGCTATATTTACATTTTTGGGAGGTTTCTTTCCTTTTATAAGTTTTGACCCTACAAGTTTTATTTTTTTGGTAGGTTTTATGTCTTTAAAAATACTTCTTTTAATGTATTTTATCCATATTTTCTGGTTATTCTCAGTTGGAAGCTTTTGCCGAAACAATCTATTTAACCAATGCTGGGAGCAGAAGTTTCCTCACAAATTTGTTAAGAATCCATTTTCTCAAGTATGTGCTGAAGCAAACATTCTTACACATGATGGATTAAAATGCAATTTAGTATACCTCTCTAAACAGTAGTGTGTCCGTTAGCCCATGGCCTTAAAGACATTATGCTCTTTGACCCAGCAACTCCAATTCTGGGAAGAAATTAGAAAGAAATTATTAGAGTGAAGAAAGTTTTTTTATTTACAAGGATATTGAATACAACATTTAATAGAGAAAATTGGTTACAAATTAAATATTCAATATTATGGATAATAAAATTATGGCACAATTA
This sequence comes from Glaucomys volans, assembly GCA_020662805.1. Lineage (NCBI taxonomy): Eukaryota > Metazoa > Chordata > Mammalia > Rodentia > Sciuridae > Glaucomys > Glaucomys volans. The sequence goes on along the minus strand of JAJEJO010002394.1, from coordinate 50,817 downwards.
TAATATAGAATAGGATGAGTCAAAATTTTGTGTTGACAAATATATATTGATAAAGAAAAATAAGATATAAATAAGGGAAAATAGTATTTCTTCAGATATTAAATGTTAGAAGGATATAAAACAGTTTTTAATGTACTTTTGATGGTGAGATTAAGGTTTTAAAAAATGTCTATATTTTTGTATTTTCAAAAATGTTTAATATTCAGCATGAACTGATTTCATAATCAAGAAAAAAAGTCATGAAAAATATACCTAAACTTGCAATTTTATCCAATGGATTATTTAAATCAATACTTTAACACGAAGTCTTTGGCAAGCTAAAGATTCTTTACGTGTTTAAAGAATTATTTTCTGTGTGTCACATTAAGAAATTGAGACAAAGACACTTGCAGGAAACTCTATAGAAGGGTGCTGGAGCGACCCCAGTAAGCATCTTCTTTAGTTCCAGGGAGCAGTTGGCTCCAGGGCTCCAGATGTCTTTTTGATCATTGACAAGGATTTCAGCCCTTGCAGACTTGGCAGTTTTCAGACTTTTATTTCTTGAAGCAATAATTCTTTTTTAACAATCATTTTTATTAACATGTTTAAATTATACATATTAATGGGCTTCAGGGTATTATTTCCATACATGCATATAACATGCTCTGATCAAACCCAACCTCCCTTATCCACCCTCCAGTAATCACTACTATACACTCCAGTTGCTTTTTTTTTTTTTTTTTTTTTAACTTTCATAGAACATGTGATACTTGTCTTTCTGTGTGTGGCCTATTTCACTTTATATAATGTCCTCTAGTTTCATCCATTTTGCTTTGAATGACAGAATTTCATTCTTTATGACTGAATAATAGTCCATCATGCATATATACCACATTGTCTTTGTCCATTTTTCCATCGATGGGCACCTAGGTGGTTTCCATATCTTAACTTGAAGCAATACTTCTTTACACAAACATAAAAGATTTTTAAAAATCTTTCTCATTGTGAAATGAATATTATCTAACCAGATTTTATTAATGAAGACTTCTGTTTTAAAAATATCTGGAAAATATTTGAATTTCTTCTTGAAATTTCTAATTGCCTTTCATAAGAACCATCTTATCCTAGTGTTCTTTATGGAGGTCACTTATGGAGGGAGCCTATCTTCCATGTGTGGCCGAAAAGAGGCAGTTTAGCTAATTGACTGATTATTTGGCATCTCCATATGGGAGTTTTTATTTTACCTTCTTGAATTAATTTTTAACTGATTTCTCATATATGACGTTTTTTCTTCGAAATGTTGATGAACTGATCTTTTCCCCTCTGTACCCCATCATTCCACTTTCTTCCTTAGCTTGGTTTTAGAAAACTGCAACTTTGTTTTATTCTTCAGATATAGATGGTTTGGGAACTTTCCAAAGTTTTTCATTGCTTTTCTAGCCAACACTTTTCTTGATATCCCTAGGACCCTAAATTCTACTCTAATTTAGCAAAATGATCTGTTTTCATATTAAACTTTGGCCTGAAAAAGTAAGTCTTCTTAATACAGCTAGGGGGTCTACAACCCTGAAATGTTCTTCAAAAGCATATTTCAATTTTATTTGAAAGCTTTTTTTATGTGTATTCCCCCAAAGCACCTTAGCTGAAAATCAAATTTTATTTTAGAGCCTTATACAGACCAATGTCTCTTTCTTGCTTCCTACACACCAATAAAATTGTGTATTTCAATTTAACCTCAATCTGCCTGTGTTTAAAATATAAAGCTAAGGTTAAGAGCTTTCACTGCTAGCAACTCTACCTGGACATCTCAATTTCTAGACAAAACCTTTTACAGAGAAGGTTTTATTGGTCCTACATCAATACTGCCATATATGTCAGCTTATTTTATTAATCCTGAGCTGCAAAAATATCAGCATCACTTATGAACTACAGTTGGTTTTAGCCTTTTAATTTTCTGAGCCTTTGTGGTATCATTTGGGTTAGCTTAGTTTCTGGGATTCCTTCTTCCCTATGTCTCTAGTGGTGGCACAGAGTCTCAGGACAATGAGGACCCAGGGACTTTAGGGCTGGATACCTGGTGTAGCTGACTCTCTGCTCTTGGGTCTTTGGTTTGACTCAGCATCTGTCAGGAGAAAAGGAGAGCAGGGGAGCCCATGGGGAAGGACAGCACCTCTCTGGCCATTCCTGGTGGGGTTCTAATTGGTCTGCCTTTGTTGTCAGAGGATCTCTGGTCTGGTTGGAGAGAAGTAACCTGGGCAGCCTCTGGCTGCTAGGTTGGGATCTCTGGGTCTGAATGGTCCTCTATTGGGTGAGGACCCAGATGCCTCACCCCTTTCCTTTTGTGTTGTTTCTTGAATGCTGGGATCCCACGCCAGCTCACTTGCTTCTCACCCCCTTTGTGATCCTTTGGTGTCTGTTGCACCATTTGCAGTTTTTGTTGCGAGTTTAGCAGGAGAAGCAAGAGAAATGGCTCTGCACCATCTTGTCCAGACTGGCTGTTTTTGGTTTTGTTTTTCTTTGCTGTACAGTATAAAAGGTTTCCATTACCGAGACTTCTTGTTTATAAAATGACCCCCTACATTCAGAAACCATATGTAATTTTCATGCCAGAAGAATTCCGGGACTTGTACTCTGCTCATACAGAAAATCAATGACTGGGTTAAAACAGTACAGAATCCATGAAATGCTGCCTGGACCAGCACTCCAGCTGAGACTCCAGGTCTCCTACAAACTCAATTTCAAGCTTCATACTAGATTTCAACATCATATTCAAATGAACTGGACAAAAACATAAGTCTTTTGGCCAGGGTCCGGGGGACCAAGGCCATGCTGCCTTCTGCCTTTTCATACTAGACAAGGAGACAGATTGGCCACTAAGTTGGGGAACCTTCTTGCTTGCAGGATTCTGCCCTTGCCACGGTTGCCTCCCTCCAGAAACTTGGCTGTGTCCAGAATCTTACTCTTCAAAGCAGTGGTTTCAAGTTAAGCTGACCCATCACTGCTGGGCTTTAGAAATGTCTCGTGGCTCCTGGAGAGCCAATAGAATGGAACTGACAGCCTGGAGAACTTGAGCCACCACTGTTAAAATTCAGACAGAGGCATTTGTTGTTATTGGCTCTTCTCTTTCTTGCACATTCCACATTTTAGCCATCCACGAATCTTGTTAACACCACTAATATATCCAGAATCCAGAGGCTCCTCATTGTCTCCATCACCACCTCTCCAGTGAGCCATTATCAGCACTCAGTGGTCAACTGCACCAGCCCACTAACTGATCTCCCCTTTCCTGTAGCTTCTCTGACACAGAAATGCAAAACATATCATGGAATGCTTCTGATTAAATCCCTCCAGTGTTTTCCATCACCTTCAGGGTCAAGTTCAAAGTTCTTTAGCAGCCTATAGGGCCCTATATATGATCTAGTCCTGACACTTTACTGGCCTCCTTTGCTGCTTCTCTCCTCCTTGCTCACTCCTCTTAGCAACATCAGTGCTGATGTCATGGCCAAATGCTCTCCACCTTTTGCCCTTACCCTTGGATCCCCTCTGGTTGCAATGCTCTTCCCCCACATATTTGCATGGCTCCCTCTTAAACTGCTCAAATGGTCCCCCATCAAACAGGTCACCACTGGTCAATGCAGATGCTACTAATTTAATTGGATGACGTCCTCAAGATCTGTTCTTTATGACCCTTCTATGGCCTCATCTTTTTAATTTCAAGATCATAAACCTGGTAAGGAACTAAGCCAGAATTCATCCACAGGTTTTCAAGTGCAAAAGCCCATGAACTCCCTTAAACACTCTGCCAGGGATGGTAGGCAGGTGGCATACTTGCTGTGACTCCTCACCCATGTCCCATCACTGACCATTTACCTTCTTCCTGCAGAGGGAATCAGGGCAGTCCAGGAATCATCAGCACAAGTCTGACCTTGACCACCAACTACTGCCAGTTAAGCAGAGTTGATCGAAATTCTTTCCCATCCCTGGAGACTACACTGAACCTCAAATTCCAGTACTCCCAGAAACAGAAAGATTTCCACCTATTTCTTACTCTAGCTGCAAAACTACTTATTGAAAATGTTAGAGGAACACCTCAGCTCCCTCTATTGTGTGCCATCAGTTGAATTTGACTAGGGGAAGAGAAATGAAAAGGACTGAAATCTTTTAATACACTTTTAGGACTATTACTCTAACTTATAATAATTCCAAGATTCTTCTCTTCTAGCATTCCTTTTTTCCCCCTCAGCATTTCGTTGATTAAAATGAATAGGAAAGGCATTAAAATGATTAAATGGCAGGCATATAGACCCAAAAAGGATCTATGAAAGCCATTTATGCCATTTAACCTTCTTAGAAGGAACTGATGGTGTTCACATTAAGAGGTTGCGCTTTGTTCCCATAGAGAAGCAGGGCAGCCCTAAGCGAACTGTCGGGAAGCTCAAGCTAATGGGAGTTACTGGAAGCTCAGCAATCCATTGCCAGGAGAGGCCAAGGGCTCTCTGGGGTTGTGCGGCAGCTCTATTTGAATCTGGGAAGGCAGAAAAGAGGCTACTGGTAGTGCTATGGCTTGAAATGCAAAGATTAACTTCTTTATGTTGGGGTCTGTAGGTTGGATCCCTGTGGTGCAGCCATCTCAGTCCGAAGATCAGGTATTTCTCCTAGGCATTTCTCTGGCAGACAATTGAGACAAGGAGAAAAACCATGACTTAATCTAAATGACAACAAACAGAAGTTACCCTTAACTTGGCCTTCCATAACCCAGGGGTCTAACCTCCACCTACTCCACCATCACTTCTCAAGGCCTGGGTAGAAGCCACCTAGCCTCAAGCTTTCTGTCTGACTCTTCTCTCTCTGTGGTTTTCTCTTTCCCACCTCTTTGTCTGTCTTACTTCTTTTCAGGTTCCAAATCTCAAATAATTGTGTAGTTTTAATTTTAATTTTAATTTTTTTTTTCTGTACTGAGGATTGAACCCCAGAGTGCTCAACCACTGAACTATATCCCCAGTCCTTTGTATTTTTTATTTTGAGATGGGGTCTTGCTAAACTGCCAAGGCTGGCCTTGAACTCCAGATCCTCCTGTTTTAGTCTCCTAAATAGCTGGAATTGCAAGCATGCACCACCATACCACATATTTTAAAAATATTCTTTTTTAAAAATGGGATTGAAAGGTCCTTGAGGGCAGGGATTGTCTCCTCCTTGCTCACTGCTAAATCTGCAAAGCCTGGCTCGGCATCCAATGGTACTGGTTATGACAACAGCATGCAGCAGGTTTGCTTTAATTTAGTACCTTCTTCTTGTATCATTTTGGAAATACCACATATTTTGGACTCAGGCATAGGTCTTAGATCTTATTTGGATGTTGGGTATTCCTTAGTTAGGGAACTGAATTAACAATGACCACAGCTGTTTTGAGCTATTTTTGAAAAATATGAAAGCAACAGAGATGTTTCTAAGTTCCAGCTGCTCAGATTTTAAATTGGTAACCAACATGCTGATCTAGGAAATACCATATGCTTCAAGAAGATTCTCCCCTAGAGTATTAAAGGAATCTCCAAAACCAGGCCACGTGACAAATGGGGGTAGATGGGAAGGCATTTTTTGTGAAAGTGGTCCTATAAAGAGAGTGGATTGGATCAGCTGTTTGGGATTTTAACAGAAAACTATGATGATTGAAAATGTCTGAAAAAAACATCTGACATTTTTATTAAACTCGCAGCAACCTACCCCTCACTAATATGTCTTGCAGGAAAGGACACTGCTTGGTTGGTTGATGGTTAGTTGTTGTTTGGTTGATTGGTTGTTCTGGCCAGGTTTGACTTTCTAAATGCCTAACAAAGTCATAAGACTTCTATCACCCTACCTGAAATGGGTCCTTCATGTGTACCTTGGTGCTCCCAGGATGGGCGGTAGACATTGCATTTCACTGTTTTTCCCAATAGGCAGGAGGCCTTGAACTGGAAGCCCATGACCCACCCCACGCGATCACAGTGCCTCACCACTGTCCTTAAAAAAGGTGTGCTGATTTAAACTCAGTGAAACGTTTAGGTAGTCACCAGGCCTGGCCTCGCCTTGCATCACTATCAGGCATTTATGCAGCAGGGAAAAACAAGTCTAATGCATTCACCATTTTTATTTCCTTTTTTCATTTTTTTGGTGGTGGGAAGGGTACCAGGGATTGAACTCAGAAGCACTCAACCACTGAGCCACATCTCCTGCCCTATTTTGTATATTATGTAGAGAAAGCTTAGCACCCTGCTTTTGTTGATGCTGACTTTGAACTTGTGAGCCTCCTGCCTCAGTCTCCCAAACTGCTGGGATTACAGGCATGTGCCTTTTTTTTTTTTTTTTTTAAGAATCGTTTTCCTTCCCTCCCTCCTGCCTTTCTTTCTCTTCTTTATTTCTCCTTGCTCAGTCTGTCTTGGTTCCTGTTTCCCTCAGAGGATTTTTATCCCTCTGTTTCTCTCTTCCTCCCTTCTTTGTGCCACCTACATGTTTGTAAGTTGTTAACTGCACAAGGACACCTTGTCAAGCGGAGAAACAGGAGCAGAAATCCAGGCTACACCCTGCTGGCTGAGATGTGAATGCTGGTGTGGGGTTTTGTCTGCCCAGAGGAGGCATTTTTTTTCTAATTTACACAAAAACATTCAGGGGACCTAGCAGTGGCACTTTTGTTCCCCAGAAGGTTCCCAGGGGAAGCAGTCATTTTCTATTTTTCTCTCCACCCGTGTTTCCTCTGAATCTCAACCATTGCCCTCCACCTCCTCCCACCTGCTGACCAAGCCTGTGCAGATTGGAATTGCATTTGTATTAGGAATATACCATTAAAAAAGGATTGCTGCAATATTCTAGGGCTTTCATCTCTTCTGCTGATTTTATTTTTTGTTGGGGCTCTTTTGAGTAGAAGAGCTAACCTTTGTTATTTCTCTTAGATGTTGAACTCTTATGTTCTCTCCCCAGTTGTCTATATAACTAAACCCTCCTAAGCTGTTGTTGATCCACTGACGATGAAGGTAGTATTTATTTAACAATGGTGTTTGTTCCCTAATCTCTGATGGAAAATACTGAGGATGGGATATCTTGGCATCTGCAAACTGCCTGACAATCAGAGAACCGTGGACTGGGAAGTTCAAGTTCTGGGAATGTGTTTAAGATCGTGGACCATTTCTAATTTTCCTTTGTATCTGTTCCTGACATATTGTTTGGTACATAACAGGAATTCATAAAGACCATTGAGTGTCTGAATAAAGAGGTGAATAAATACATCCTCCTCTAATGACAGGTTGTATGCAGACTCACCTTAGGGCTAAAAGTAGCTATTGTCAATCGATTTCAAGGCAGGTGATGACCCTTATATTCAGCTGGTCAGGCTACAGGGAGATGATGCCTGTTGTATTAGGTTCTTGGAAGAGTGAGAAACAGGAACATGCTAAGGTTGACCCAGATAAAAAAGGGGGAAGCCAGGGAGACTGGAAACCAGCTCAACAGCCACACAGCAAGGCCTCATGCAAGCCCACCCAGATCAGGAGAGAGGAGGTATTGTTTTCACCATTGTTAGACCATTGTGGTGGCAGCCACTTCAGTCTTCCTTGCTGTTCTCCGACTGACTTCTTACTCTCCTCCAACCTCATACCTTTGAGTGCTGTGTGGTCTTAGAGTATCTCTGAGCTTCTAGAAATTCTCTTTCTGGTGACATTCAAGAGGGGCTACGACTAGGTTGGCTGGCCATATCCAGCTGAATCCTATTGCAAAGGGCAGCACCCTAATACCAGCTGCTTCAGTGACAGTGTCTCTGAATATGGGGCGCCCCTCATCCAGGGACTGTGGGGGGCAGGCATTTAAGTGTCCCTGGGAGGTGGTAAGAGGGCACTACCTGCATGCCTCCTGAGGATTGCTGCTGTCTCAGACAAGCCAGCTGGCTAAGGTACAATCATGTCTCAGTAAGTAATGACCCAATGCTGCCTGTATTGGGAATACTTTTATTATGTGTGTGTGTGTGTGCGCGCACACACACACACACACACACACACCCTTCATTGTGCATTCTGGTACTGGACCTTTTCTTTATGTCAGTAAAAGGACAGTGGAACAGGCAGACCAGTAGAGGGCGCACCATGGAAGCGCTCAGACAGTGGCACTCACAGGTCAGATCTAGTTTTCCTTGGCTGATGGTCACATTTACTCAGCTGTGATCTCTTTCTGTCATTGACTCACAGTAGCTGAGAAAAGGTGCTAGAGGTGCCTCAAAGGTGCCAAGGAAAGTATCACACTGGAGTGTTTCATCAAAGTCAGTGGCCTTCAAGAAAATGGTTGAGAGCACAGAATCAGGCTGTTAGGGATCGGTGAAATCCTTTGACATAATGAAAGGATGATACTGTAAAACTCAGTGCAGCCTGGGAGGACGGACCAAAAATTTTATAAAATTAGAAGAAATAATGACCGAGCTTGTCAGACTTTGGGGGTTTGATGAGGAGAGCCGCCATCTCTTTAAGGATCGTGCTGTAATGACAGCGCGCATCACTCTTCCACGTGGGGCTCTCATTTGGGGTAACATGCGCTCTCTCCACCCGCAGGCTATTTCACAAGGCAATCACCAGAAGGAAAGCCCTGATCTTGCCTCTGGCCTCACACAGCTGGCACTCGCTGACATTTTCTCTGCCAATGTGAAGAACAAATGGGGACGAATCTCTTCTCTGGTTCCACTGTGAGTGTCGCCATGAGTTCAGATACTGTTTCCCTTTTGGGGACTTGGCAGCGATCCGGAGCCTCCTGCCTGGGATTGACAGGAGTGGGGAAGCTCAGGGAGGCTGCCCAGGTCATTGTCCTTGTCCCCCTTGATCTTTCCCTTTAAGCGACAGACTCAGTCACTGGTGTCATCAATCTAACGTGTTACATAAACAGTAAATTCATTTTAAAAACCTGCTGCTGAGCGGCCATCTGTCTCCATTTTTGTCAATCTGCTATTTTAACACTGCTGCTGTACTGTGAGGTTGTCTTTCAGGAAAGACTCCTTGATCTGAAGGCGAACGTGTTAAACATGGAGACAAGAGCCACCGGCCAGCTGACAGCATTTCCACCCACTAGCCTTTCATCACTGGAGCCTGGAATTTAAATCTTGTTTTTGACCCAAGGTGATGATATTGATGGTTTCTATATTTTGCTGTGCTTGATTTATATACTTTGAGATTACAGAGTGTTCCAATGTCCTGATTTATTACTTATTGGGTACAAAGAGGGCAGAGAAGTGTTATTACCACTTAAGTATTCCTGGTTGGATAAACTGAGTCAGAGAGTAAGAGCTCAAGGACAGCTAGTGAGGAGAGAGCTGGGACTGTGCCTCGGAGTTACGGTCTCTCTTCTGAACAACTGACTTATCTCCCTTGATCTTTTCTTCTTTTAACCACATAACATTTCACAGAATCTCTGCACATGGTCATTTTGCTCCCAGGGGCCAGTCTGAACACAGCAAAAGGAATTGGAACCAGCTCTGAGCTGAGTTGTGAAGAGAGGCTGGCGCCTGAACCCCAAGCCAGTTTTTAATACATAGCATCCTACACTGCGTTCTCCTTGTGACACACAGGACTTCCCTCCACTAGTCATTTTTATTAGGAGAACAACATATTAAACAAAACCAAAAAAACCTCAACAACATAAAATCTCTGAAAGCAAGCCGAGGTTGCAGACAGCAGAGAAGAGATTATAGGCAGTGGAAACACTCCCTTGTGAGGGAAGCAGTTACATTATGCTCAGTCCCCACGTGCTTTGTGTCTGGAGAGAACCATTTGCAAGAGCTTGGAGTGTGTTTCCCTGCACCAGTGGAGCCCTTGGAAGCCATTTTGGATGACAGAAGAAGGGTCAAAGTGGGAAGCAGTTTTCAGAGACCTTCAAAATTCCATCGTGTCCATGATTGTAGCATGTCTTATCTGTTAACATGGAAACGTCCTAAGATGAGTCAGCTCCAGTCTGCAAGCGTGGATATCAAGGAGAAACCCACCCTCTTGTGTCCATTCCTACAGGGTCCTGGGTCACCACCATCTGTATGCCTCCTCACGGCCCCGCCATCTTCCTTCCAGGAAAGTGTTCAACTTGGAATGTTCTCTCTATTGCTTTGCTCTTGTATTTGATACCATGAGCACAGCACCTCTTTCTCATTGCGACTGAAAGGATCAGCTACCCTTTGAGAAATATTTTCATCTATTCTTGTTCCTTGGGGGTGATGATTAATTTTATGTATCAACTTGGCTAGGCTGTTGTGTCTGGTTGTTTGGTTCAACACTAATCTTGATGTTGAGATGAAGGTATTTTTCATTAAAATAATTTTTTTTCAGTATTAAGGATTGAAACCAGGAGTTCTCTACCACTGAGCTGCATCCCTAGCCCACTTTATATTTTACTTTGAGACAAAGTCTCACCAAGTTGCCTAGGCTGATCTTGAACTTGTGATGTCCTGCTTCAGTCTCCCAAGTAGTTGAGAGTACTGGTGTGCACTATCGTGCCTGGTGTGTTGTGAAGGTATTTCTAAGATGTGATTAATGTTTAAAGCAGACTTTTAATATAGTAGATTATGCTCCATAATGTCGATGGACTTCATTGAATCTGTTGAAGGACTTAAAAGTAAAGACAGGTTTCTTTTTGCTCTATTTTTATTGGTGCATTGTAGTTGTACATAGTGGTAGGATTTGTTGTTACATATTAGCATATACATACAATATGACAAGATAATTTGTCTAATTTGGCTCAGTAGCACTTACCTCCAACCCCTGGTTCTGTTCCTCTAGTCTATTGATCTTCTTTTGATTTTCATGAGATTTGCCCCCCACCTTTATTTTCCATTTGCCCTGCTAACTTCCATACATGAGAGAAAATGTATGACCCTTGACCTTATGATTGGCTTGTTTCACTTAACATAAGGGTTTCAAGTTCCATCCATTTTCCTGAAAATGACATAATTTCATTCTTCATGGCTGAATAAAATTCCATTGTGCACATATACCATATTTTCTTTATCCATTAATTCATTGAGGGACACCTAGGTTGGTTCCATAATTTGGCAATTCTGAATTGTGTTGCTATAAATGTGGGTATGCATGTATCACTATAGTAGATGACTTTAAGTCTTTAGGATAAATAGCAAGGAGGGATGTAGCTGGATCATATGATGGTTCTATGCCTTGGTTTTTGAGGAACCTCCATATTGGTTTCCACAGTGGTGGTACTAATGTACTATCTCACCAACAGTGCAAAAAGTATTCCTGTTTCTACACTTCCTCCCCAGCATTTACTATTATATATATTCTTGATTGTCATTCTGACGGCTAGGAGATGGAATCTCAGTGTAGTTTTGATTTGCATTTCCCTCATTGCGAATGCTGTTGAAATTTTTTTTTCATGTATTTGTCGGCCATTTGTATTTCTTCTTTTGAGAAGTGTTTAATATATTTGGTAATTGGTTAATTGGGTTCTTTTGGGGTTTTTTGGTATTAAGTTTTTAAAATTCTTCATCTTTTATAGATATTAATCCTCTTTCCGAAGAGTAACTAGCAAATATTTCCTCCCATTCTGTAGGTTCTCTCTTCATATTCCTAATTATTTCTTTGTTGTGCAGAATATTTTTCATTTGATGCCATCCATTTATTAACTCTCGGCATTATTTCCTGAGCTTTAAGGGTTCTGTTAGAAAGTCATTGCCTGTGCCTATATGCTGGAGTGTTGATCCTTCATTTTCTTCTAGGGGTTGCATAGATTCTGGTCCAATTCCTAGGGCGTTGATCCATTCTGACTTGATGTTTTGTGCAGGATGAGAGAAAAGGGTCTAGTCTCATTCTTCGACATAGAGATAACTGATTGTCCAATATCATTTGTTTACAAGGATGAAAGCCAAGTTTCCTAATTTTGCCCAAAGACTGCAACATAGAGATTCTGCCTGAGTTTCCAGCTTGTGGGCCTGCTCAGATTCAAAACTGCAACATTAACTCATACCTGAACTTGGAGCCTACTGATTTGTCCACAGATTTTGGTCTTATGAGCCCCTATAATAGCCTGATCCTTGCCTTGAATATCATCATCTATCCATTAAATATTCATTTAACTATTCACTTCTAACTATATATATATACAAACATACTATTGGTTGTTTTTCTCTAGAAAATGCTGACTTATATACTTATTAATTCTAAACTTCTCCTCCAATGGACTGGAAGGTAATTAAATCATTTAGGAACTGCCCCAGCCCTTCCCCTTGTGTTATCTTGAGCAGGTTGCAATCATCTTTGTGCCTCTCTTTACTCAGCTGTTAAATAGGAATGAAGAGTATTTGATGCTTGGTGGTTAAGAGGGTTCAATGAGAATGTGCCTCCCACATAGTAAACACCTCGCTTATTAAACAGGCATCACAGACTATTGATTTGGTGTGGTAGACACATGACAATGTCCATGTGTGTGCTATCATGTGAGAAGAGCTGGGGAAGAGTTTGGGATGCTCTTCCCAGTTCCTGAATCATGGATCCTAGTTTTTCAGAAGCTCTGTGTTGTAATGATGAAGGAAAGTGAAGGGGCACCTTCAAATCCTTCTCTTATCTTCCTGCTTCAAGGTTTAAAGTAAATGATCTTTTCAAGGGTCAGGACTTGACCCTTAAAAACTAAGACTCTCAGTTTGACCTAGTTCCATAGGGATGGAGGTCTTGGGAAATGTGCTTAGATGTGTCCACAGAGAATCCATGCTGATGAGGGAAGGACAGGAGGACATGTGCTTTGGTGATTGATCACCACTGGGAAGCAAGACTTGGGGATGTGGCACCATCATACCACTGGTTTTTCCCCTTACTTTGCTATTGAGTAGCCTTAAAAACTTGGCGATGGGCACCATATTAGAAGCCTAATGAAGAACTATGAAACTAGGTGAGGAGAGCAGCAAAAGGTGTTGATGGTTGAGGGCAAGAGGAAACTGGAGAAAGGAACAGCTGTAAAGGCAGGCTGTAATCTGAACAGCCATTGAGAACTCCCAGGTGCACACCAGGGCCCGGGCTTGGAGGGAAGCTGGGCATCCCTTTGGCATTACTTGGTGGTGGTAGTGGTGGGATCAATTTTTAACAACAACAAGAATTCTTTTTTTTTTTCCTTTGATCCTTTTAAATAGTTCTTAGCTAGTGGAGATATTTTGCAACCACCCCCCAGGGGACATTTGGCAATGTCTGGATTTTTTTTTTAATGGTCAGGGTGGGGTAAGGAGTACTGTTGTCATCGAGTGGGCATTTAGAACTTCAAAACCTCCTGCAGTGCATAAGACAGCACCATAGAAAAGAATCCAGCTCAAAATGCCAACAATGCCAAGGCTGAGGCACCTGCTCTTTCTTAAGCTGGTGGCAAGAAAAGTGCAGGAGTCACTGCTTGTAGAATAGGAGGCCCAAATATATTTCTGATGTTTCTGAAATTGGTACCCAATTTCCTTGAATGCCCCATGTGGTGCCAAGAGCACTACCTTGCCAAAACCACATACTAGACCAGTGATTTGAGAATGAGTTTGAAATCAGTTCACCTCCTTGCCTTGGCATGATGGTAATGTGAAGCCAAGACAGATCCCAGTGACTCAGTGGCTTCGTCACTGCTTTTCAGCCTCTAGTGCTTTGTTTTCCCCTTAGTGTGAGTGCAAGGTCAGAGTGGTTGAGGGCTATGGATTCTCACTTCACTGAGCCTCTTATCATCCTTAACAAAGGCCAGACCCTCAAGAAGGAAAAGTTTCATGGAGGAAAGTCGCCATCTAGCTTAACATAGTCCAACAGGCTGACAACCCTGGGGGGAGGGGGAGAACAGGAAGAAGCACACCATCTTCGCTACGAATATTCTAAAATTAGAGTCCACGGTGTAGGCATTGTATTTCCTCAGAATATTAATACAACCTTCCTGAAATGCATCACTGGGATTTCACTGAAAAATTAGAAAGGGTAAGAGAAGAGTCTCAGCCTGAAGGGTATTTTGAATACCTTAAGTGATTGAAATAAACAGATTAACAAATGAATTTGTTCAGGGTCAGATTTATCACAGGGTGGTAAGTTTTAGGTCATTTTTATCATGGCAGCTGGGAGGCCTCGGAGAGATCATGTGTCCTATAGAACTGTCCCCTAAACTGTTTCCCAGCTTCTTCGAGCTGCAAGGGAGCATAAAGATCAGTGCTTCCTCTCCTCTAAGACATCATGTGCTGCTCAAAATCACTTAGGGTCTAAGCCAGGACCCAAACCAGTTTCCCAACTACCAGACTGTCACCATATCGCTCTGTTGCCATCTGGGAGGGTGTCTGACAGCATGCCATTGACAGGGAAGGCGATATGGCAGTGTTTGGAATCTGGATGAGAGACAGCATCTCTGCTTTGCCTCTGTCTTTCTTTGTGGCTTGCTTAGCTTCTCTGACACTTGGTTTTCTCATCTGGAGCTTGAGAAAAATAATTACTTTTTGTGGCTTATTTATCTGTGCCATGAGAGCTGCTAGGTTTCTTGCAGCTCCTTGTTGTAATGTAATTATTACAAGTTTTCATAACTTCGACTGGTGTTTCTCAGACTATGATTTAGGGAACACTTGTTCTCAAGATGTGCTCACAATTTTCTATAATTAATGTGTTTCATGGTTAAGCAAGTGCAGGAGACACCAATTAAACCCAGGTACAGGAGTTCTTGGAGCCTTTAACAAGTTAATGGGTACTATGTGCTGTGGCTCATCAGAAGATATAAGCAGTCTTTTACTCATTTATATGGCCATAGAACCTTTTTTTAATGGAACTTCTGATGATATCTTATGGGATACAGGTTTCCATATTTTGGAAATTATGATAGGTTGATGATAGTGATATGTCCACACTTGTTTCTGGGCTCAGACAGGGGGTTTTAGCAAATGTGAGCCAGCAGAGGCTTGGGAAAGCCTTCAGCATTGAGGCTTGTGTTCTTGCTTCTCTTTATAATCGTGAGTCTTCATCATAGTGTTCTCTTGCTGCTTCATCAGAACCATGAGTACATGGCAGGGTTATGTGGGATGCATTATCTATTGAAAAACACTGCCCCTCCTCCCAAGATCCTTAAAGTTCTTATGTGATCATAGCATCAGGTTCAAGGGCCAGGCTCTCAGGATGTAAAAACCAGGGTCTAATGTGGCTCTTCAGATGTAGTTCCTTTGAGTGCAACTGTCTCAGCTGAGGTCGTTAGAGACCAGCTTGACTCAAGTCTACCACCAGAAATGAGTCCCAGCCAAAAGCCAACTGACCTAGAGAACAGGCAAGTGAGCTCACCAAGAATAGGAGAAATCCCCAATTTAAGTCACTGACTTATGAATCCATGAGCCAAAAATGCACTGGTGAGCAACAGACAAACAAACAAAAAAACAAATGAAAAAAAACTGATACAGGAATTGGAATGGAAACTGATAGAAAACTGTAATGAGCTGGGTGTGATGGCTCACGCCTATAATCCCAGCTCGGGAAGCTGAGGCAGGAGGATTGCGTGTTCAAAGCCGGCCTCAGCAATGGCAAGGCACTAAGCAACTCAGTGAGACCCTGTCTCTAAAATACAAAATAGGACTGGGGATGTGGCTCAGTGGTTGAGTGCCTCTGAGTTCAATCCCTGGTGCTGCCCCTCCTCGCCAAGGAAAGAAAGTTGGAATATCCACATTCTAGTTCTGACTATTCTGTTTATTGCCTGATGCAAAATATGCTGCCTCCTCTGCCCAAAATCCTGGAAGGTCTTATCGGATCTCAGCACTAAGGCCAGATGAGAAACAATTTACTTTGCCAACCAAGAGTCCTGGTCCCTCTATAGTCTCTCAGAATTTGCGTACACACTGGCCAGTTATTTCTTTGACCTTTCTCTTTCTAGTAGAATCTTATCAACATGTAGCTACGTGGTTCCTGGGATGCAGATCCTGTGAGTTGAGGATGTACGAATGAAAAAGCAGCCTATTTGACCATCAAAAATAATAGGGTTATAAAGAACAAAATAACTGTGGTAGAAAATCCCATTCAAAAAGAGGAAAAATGGAAAGCACATAAGGGGCAGTGGTTTATAGTACTTCTGTAGTTGAGCTGTGGAAAATGTTGCCAGGATCTTTGATTTCATCCTTTACCAGGACTCAGTTCTGAAATTGATTCCCCAGTTCATTATTTTCTATGGATCTGTGCTGTCCCATCTGAGGTGTCTTCACTTTTCTTCCCTCCTTGGCTACATCTCTGTTTTATACAACTTTGTTAGCCTGCTTCCTGCCTGTAGAAATTGAGGACCTCAAGATTTTTCTTACCTTTTGAACAAACTGTTTCTTTTAGTATAAACTGGTGTTCCTTTTGTCAATATATTACCCTGAAAACGTCTGTGAATTTCTTATAAATCTGATGAACCAAAACACCACCACTATTCTTTCAGAGATAGATCACTCTCAAGACATAATCACTGTTATTTAGGCAAATCAGGTATTGTGGAACAATGCTCTTAAGTCTTTTAGTGGCCTTTTTCTCTAGCTTAGAGAGATTGCTAGGATCTGTTTTCTTTCTTTCAGAGGTCTTAATAGAAGGTTGTAAAGATAAATATTTGGTTGGATTCTTACCCCAGGATATATTTTATTTGAGAATCATTGGGTGGAGAGGCTAAAGATGAAAACCAATTTACTTTGCCAACCAAGCGGTCCTGATCCTTCCATAGTCCCTCAAAATTTGCTGATACTCTGGTGAGTTATTTCTCCAACTTTTCTCTTTCTAGTACAATCGTATCAACATGTAGCTTATTAAAACCATGGACACTTTAGCATTCTGCCTGGAAATGTTATTGCTCAAGTCGTGGTGTTCCTTGGGTACTTTTTCTGTCTTCTGAATTACCAAATTTTTCAGCCACTGCATAACCCATGTTGTCATTCTTCCATCTTCCTGGAGCAGTTGCCTCACTTTTCTAGCTTTTGCTCACTGCTTGTACTGAAGGTCAATGCCATTTTTCTTTTTGTTGTTGTTTAGCAGCACCCCAATTCTAAATGAGTTCTGCCAGTTACCTCTTGCCACAAATAATGTTGCAAAACGGTCACTTTAAAATTCAGTGATCTAAATTCAGTAGCTCATAAATCCACAGACACCCACTGAGGCTGAGTTGTTCTTTTTGTCTCTGAGGTGTTCTCTTGAGGGATCAACTCATCCTTAGGTGGTCTAGGGTGGCCATGGTTGAGGCCATGTGGCTTAGCTGCATGACTATTTTCTCATAGCTGTGTCAGGGTGCAAGAGTGTACGAACCTAATCATGCCAGAAGGAAGCAGAAATGCTAAGGTGCCTGTTAAGCTTCTGTTACCACCTCATTGGCCAAAGCTGGGCAAATGACCAGTCCAGAGTGGGGAGTGGGATGAGACTACAGAGTTACAGAGCAAGATGTGTGGCTGAGGATCGGACATCAAAGGGGACTTTTAACTTCCATCTACCACAGCAGTTGTTTCCACAGAGAGTTAAGATTTCCCATGAAAGAAACTTGTTTCTGGTTTCCCTGAACAGGGCTCACTGGTGTCCCCAGGGGTTAGCTGTATTGGTTTGTTTGTCCTTTCTGCTTTTTTCACAAGTTTGTTTGGAATAGCTTCAATGTATCTCCATTTCCTGCCAGAACCATCTTTTTTTTTTTTTTCTTGGTGTGTGTGTGGGGGTGGGTATCGGGCATTCAACTTGGGGACACTCAACCACTGAGCCACATCCCCAGCCCTATTTTGCATTTTATTTAGAGACAGGGTCTCACTGAGTTGCTTAGTGTCTCGCTTTTGCTAAGGCTGGCTTTGAACTCTCAATCCTCCTGCCTCAGCCTCCTGAACTGCTGGGATTACAGGTGTGCACCACCGCTTCCGGCCAGACCATCTTTTCAAGGTAAAATTCCCTACACTTATTACCTACAGGATCAAGAAGCACTTAGTCTTATTTGCCCTAAGTTAACCTTTCTAGTAAGAAGAGTGAGTAGCCGAAAGAAACTGAGGGATGAGAGGGAAGAATCTGAGGGGACAAAAGTGATTGCTGAAAGCAGAGGGGTTTGGAAATCAACGGATCTGTGTGTGTGTGTGTCAAAGTGACTACGTGTGCACGTTTGCACTGCGTGTTCGGTGTGCCTAAGCATATGCACATTTTTATTAGTGTAGGTGTGGATGTCTATGTATCTTTGCACATGGGTATTAGTGAATGCTAGGGGAGTTTCTTCCCAGTTTATTAAAAAATACTACTACATTTGACCTGAAAGATGAATGTATCTGTTGGATGAGTGCTTATAGGGCAAAGCCCCATGGAAAAAGAAAGAAATAAGATACAAGAGTCAAAGGGCTCATACGAACAGAGGGTTGGGGGGTTCCTATATCCCATCCTACACTTTCAGGCTTGAGAATTTCCCATGGGCATTGATGACCGTCTCTTTGCCTGTTCTCTCTCTGTATCTTCCTTAGGTCTGGATGCTAAGCAAATGCAGGCAGAACATCCAAGTTGCCTTTCCATAAGTAAATATGAAACACAGACATACAGGATAGAGTTTATCTCTGTAATTCTTCCATCAACATGTCCCATCCTTATTGGAAGTAGAGGGACCAGGAGAAGGTATTTGATTTTTTTCTCTCCAATAAGGAGCCAGGAGAAGATATCTAATTCCATCTGTTTCAAGAGTGGGATACTGTTCCATTTCCTCTGAAATACTTTATGTTTGAAAAAACATACTAGATTTTTCTTTGCCAAGACTCTGTTCCAGGAGGCCTGGTTTGCGTTAGGAACTTGACTGGTCATACATCTGCATCATGAGTCCCTAAAACCTCCCAGTGAGGCTGTGGGAATCTGGGGTTCTTCAGAATTGCCAATTCTAGTTCCACACAGTCCACAAAGCTCTTGGGACTGGTGGGAGAGTTCCTGTTTTGTTGTATTTAAGCATTTGTTGTTTCAGAAAGGAATCAAGAAGCTGATTCCACTTGGCACCTTAGTGGTGACCTCTGAGGGGAAATACTTTGCAATTGGCAGTGAACTGTGAGGCCATGATATTGAGAACTTTTGCTAAAAGAATTCTATAATCTCAGTTGACCTGGTAAGACACAGTCAATGGATATAATTACAGAATGGTTCTGTGTGATAAGTATTAGTATCCTCCCATTTTAGGATTAAGTCTCAAAGAGATTAAATCACATGTCCATTACTGCTCAGCTGGGATGATTCCAGAAGAATACTTTTGAGCACTTCACTTGATTGCCTCTGTGATTTACCCCTTCCAGGGCAAAAGGCTGTATGTTCCACTCACCAGCCTTTGGTCACAGACTGCTGGACTGTACATTGGCTCAGTGTAGATTTTCCAGGTCCCACCCCATAATGCCTTTTCTTCAGCATGCATTGGACCAGAGTTCCCTTATCTGCTCAAGGAACAGACAATGGGGTACAAAATCCTACCCAGTTGCTGTTCAACCTTAGGAAGTGACAATTATTTTCACTAAAAATTCATAGCACTTCATTCTTGAAACTTGATTTACTGTGATTGCAAGTTATAAAAATGATGCATGATGTTGATTTGATGTAACAATCGATGTCTGTTTAATAAATGACCCACAAAGGTTTTCTTTTTTACATTATCTCCCTTTGAAGATGTTTGACTTCCCAGCCTATACTTCACATCCTATCTCAACAAATACTAGAGAAACAAATCCTCACTTATGCATAAACATATTCAAAGGTAAAAGGTTTATTTATTGATGAGAGCCTCAAATTCACCAATTTTTAGCTTTTTTCTTCTGAAAAGAAAAATGCTTTCCAAAATGAGATTGCTACCAGATGTAGTGGATTACATCTCACTTGCTCAGATACAAGAAGCAGATGAGATGGAATATTCTGGTTTCTGATTCTGTCCTATTCTTATCTACACATAGCTCTTCTTAAGTGAACTTGACAGTGTTGTGGGCTGATATTATGATAGACTACTTTAGTAAACAAGGAAAAGGGTTTCACTCCTCACAATAGCAAATGAGCTTTATAATAGAAATTTCTTTGTGCAGGGGAAGATATTACAATTTTCAACACACAATAAATGTATTTGCTAGACCAAAAAAAATGCATTTCATTACATGCAATGTACTTTCTATTGTATATTAACCACTTTTTTTGCTTTGTATAGTAAAGTACCATTTTCTACTGTAAAATGTCTGCAATTTATTTTTATGAGTCTGTTTTTCCTATGAAGTAGGAACATTCCATTACATACCCTGGTACCAATAAATGTACATTATTTAGGAAGTAAAACATACAGTGCAAACATAGAGCTTCACTGTTTGGGTATCTGTATAGAGTAGGCAACAGCTCAGATTTGGGATGAGGAGAGCTAATTTTATTAACACAATCAGTCTGTAATTACTAGATTTACGGGAGTCCTTTACTTTGATACTCCCAGCAACTATAATAAGTGTGTATGTTCTCTAAAGTAATACTATTGCATGCCCTAGTTACAGCTATAATTTTTCCTGACAATGTCTCTGCTGGGTTAAAAAAACATAATTAATACTTTATTTAATCTTTGCATACTGTATACCTCGTTGACCATCATTCAAAATGGCAGTTGCCCAGAGCCATATAGTTTCTTCACAGTGGAATGTATTTGACCCTAATTACTGTTATTGGAAATATACCAAAGAAGTTAAAAGGGAATCATAACAGAATTCAGGCTCTACCTTTTCTTCGTGATGAGGGACTGTGACCATGTCTGCTCATTTGCCTGTTAAGAGTTGAGAGAGTCTCTGTAGGTAAGAGAATTATGATTATCTCGCTTATATTAGTTTTACACTTGAATATGTTTAGCTCACTACTGGAAAGGTTTATGCTTGTCTTGTTTTATTCTTGCATTTAGAAACATGGTATTTACTGTTTATCAATAGTCAGGATAGAATTATTGACAGCAGAAAAGGGCTTGCCTACTTTGCTGGAGATGATATAGCTAAAGTATTGTTGTTGTTGTTGTTATTATTATTATTATGGTGCTAGAAATCGAACCCAGGACCTTGCACATGCCACTGAGCTATAACCCCAGTCCTAAGTGTTATTTTTGAAGAAACAAATGCCTTCAGTGTGTCTTGGTCCCTGTTGGGTGCTTTTCCTATATTATCTTATTTAATTATCACAATAACCCTATGATGTAGATGTTAATATTCCCATATTGTAAATCTGGAACCAGCACCTCAGTGTGGTTTAGGAACATGCAGTAGTCTCAGGGTCAGTGAGCGCTGGGACTGGGGCTTCACCCTAACACCTGAATGCTCTCCCACGTAGTATGAGAAATTCTCAAAGGTCAGAGCCCAGGCAAGGAAAATAAATAAATAAATAAATACGTGTGAAAATGGAAGAGGGATTTGAGGTAGGGGAACCAGGCACAATATTTCTAGACCCCTAATAATATACAAGCAAATTCGCTATGAACTTTTTAAACTCTGAAATGTTCATGTTTGGTGTGCTACACATAAAAGCATGTTTGTTCAGCCACCAATGACAAACTGATGAAAGCTGGATGTGAACCTTTTATCATGTTGATATAAAATGAGCCAAACTGTAAGATTTTAGTACTCCAATGTCTCTGTATTTTTTTTCAGTTTATGAGAAGAAACTGAGTATTATTTTAAAGTGTTCTTATATTGGGGGATAAAGTATCTTTTATTGGGTCCAACAAATAAACACAATAGCTATTTTAAGAAAAGGGATACAAAAAAATAAAAACCAACCCAAATAAAAACCAACCTCAAAGAAAAATAGTCCCAAACCTTACCAAGAATAAAATGTGATGTCACATAAATTTCATTGCATAGACATTCTTTTAATCAGTCTCACGTTCTGCAGTCACTACCAACTTTTTCTCCTTTAGTTGTCTTGTTTTTACCACCAAGTTGATGCACATTGAAACAAATTGCTCTAACTTTGGAATGTTGTTTTGATGTGGTGTTTAAGTGTTTTCACACAGATCAATGGCTTTCTCTTTATGCAACAGGTAAAGGCTCTCTAAGCCAACACGATTTCTTGGACAATGGAATCTTAGCCTGATGAAGGAATGACGCTCTTGTGTACATGCTACAGTGTGGATGGAGCTGTAAGACAGTATGTCAACTCAGAGAAGGCAGACGCAGAAGAAATGCTGTAAGATTCCACTTAGGAGATACCTAGGATGGGCAGATTCATGGAGATGCAAAATAGAAGTTACCAGAGGTTGCAGGAGGGGTGGATAGGGAGGTACTGTTTGAGTACAGAGTTTTTGTTGGAAACAAAGAGAAGTTTTTGTTGGGAAATCAATCATCACATAGAGAGTGATGATTGATTACATATCACATAGAGAGTGATGATTGATTACATAACATTGTGAATGTATATAATGTCATGGAATTTATACTTATGAACAGTTAAAATAAGTATTATATTTTCCATGAGAAAAAAAGTAAGAATTATGCCAAGATATTACAACTGTGGGCCAGAAAGTTCTAGCTTTTCTTACTTGATGCAAAGCCTGAATATTTTCTGATTCAATCACTTCAGAAATTTCCTTTGTAGAAATTTCTTCTTTCATTCCTTTGGTTCAATCATTTGATAGTTATTTAAAAGCAATGATACATCATGCCACACTCTGAGGGACTGGAGTGATGAGTAAGAGAGGTCTCTTGCCCAGAGCACTGGGAAGACAGCCACATTCACAAAGGATTAAAATACACTTTATAGGGGCTTCAGGAGAAACACAGTGAGCCCTAGTGGGAGAACAGGAGAGAAGAATTGGGAATCAGGACACCACACAGTTGATAATTGGTCTGGGTTGGAAGTTGGAGTAGGAATTGGGCTGTTTATTTTGTATTTTAGTAACAGGCTGTGCATTATCACTCACATTTTCTGCCTTGGATCTGAGATATCTGCAGCCTTTTCAAATATTTTGTGATATTTTCCCCTTGTGTATTTGTAAGCAAAATGGTCCCTGGAGGCAGAAAACCATCTTACTTCATTCTTTGTCCTACTTCCTAAGAAATTAAGAGTCAAACAACTTTGAAAAATAATTCAGAGTCAGTGAGATGTGCTTGGATCCCTCAAAGAGCTCGTGATGTAGTAGGCATGAGACGAGGGCAGCTGGGTGGTGCCTTAGGAAGCAGTCAGTGTGGGTCCACCATGACCTCTGCTGGGACATGGAGAAGCTCCATGGGGGGGCGGGTCTTTGCGTTTCCCCATTTAAGGCTGTGATTCTGAACATTTGGACATAGAAAGGTGTCTAACAACAGCAGGAAAGCAGAATACATTTGCTCTATTTAGGGAAGCTGTGAGAAAGCAAGGGCCACAGGGGTCTTGAGTCTTCAATCTTCCACTTACTCTTGGAACCAAGAACCCTACTTTGTTATTGATTAGATTTAGGAGGGAAAGGCCTCAAGAGTCTTCACTCCTCTACCCATGTACAAGGGGTGGTAGAACAGAAAAGACAAGTAAAAGTTGCCGTCTGAAGTCACTGGATGGGCACTGGGCTCATGGGTGGGGTGGGAATAGATTGAACCAGAAGCATAACTAGTAAAATGAATGTGTTTTGGAGTCAGCCCTGAGTTCCAATCTTGGACTCAAAAATTACTAACTTCAAACTTCCAAATCTTATTTTCCTTATGTGACAAATGGGTATTATTCTAGTGTCTTTATAGAAGGTTACTAAAAGGACTAAAGAAGATGGGTAACAGCCATGCTTAGATTCCAGGCTGCCTTCATAGTCACTGTGAGCACCTTCCCCAGGTCATCTTTCCATCTGAACCTGAGGGTCTGTAAAATATTTGGGAGATTATTTTTCCCTCCAAGAATAAGTTATTCATATAATCAAACTTAAAATATATGACTAATATATTTCTGGACAAGTAATATAAATAATTTCAAGTGTAAACAAATATATCACAAAGTAGATTCTCCTAGTATAGAAGCTAATCTCTAGGAATTATTTAAAATATTTCCAGAAAGTGAATCAACCATTTCATTCCTTCAGGTTACAATTTAGGGCTTGGAACCATGTGTTTTACAAATGGCATCATCTTGTTAGATCTAATCGGAGGGCCTTTCAAGTGGCTTTTTTTTTTCTTTTTTAACTTTTTTTTTGTAGTTGTAGATAGACAGAATACCTTGCTTGATTCTATCTGTTAATTTTTCTGTGGTGCTGAGGATCAAACCCAGTGCCTCACACACGCGAGGCAGGCGCTCTGCCACTGAGCTACAGGCCCAGCCCTCAGTGGCTTTGTTTATTGAGAGTTCTGAGTTACGGTTTTACCCTCTGCATTGTGTCTTGTTGCTGAAGTGACTCCCAGCAATGGTTGAGACTGAGTTCAGGTTCACAAACATCCAGTTAGAAAGAGCCTAGGTTGTGGTGCCTTCTCTTATGTCCCTACTAAAGTTTGTCTTCATAACTAGTCATTTTACTGAATCCCCCTACCTTGTGTTTATCAATTTTTCAGGTGAACCTCTGAGTTGTTTTTTTATTTTATAATGACATTTTCTACAACTGATGTTTTTAGCTTTGTGACTTTAGTGTCCTTGTTTGTGTCTCCTGATGAGAGCAATCTATCAGGATGGTGTTGGTCAGGGGCATTGCCAGAGGCAGGGAAGGCCTCCAGTGTTCAATATGATACTGGCATTTAATCTGAATCCCAGCACCCTGTTATGTTTTTCTTGCCACTCAGATCACACTATAGAGGAACTTTTGGTAAGATGTCTTTTCCCACTGAACTCTGAACACATTAGGGAAAGGATCTCTTCTTATTCATCTCCATACTTAAAGTGTTTACATCAATTCCAAACAAAACACATGAAGATATTTGTGGGAATCATGAGTATCTTAAAACGTCAGAGTTCAATAAAAAGTACCTGAGGATAACAACGTCAAATAGGAAACTATGGGTACCCTTTCATATAATGTCAAAGAATATTCACTACTCAGCTACTTTCTAAAAAAATGCTAAATTGGTCAATATCTTGAATACTTGTCTTTTTATGATTTTTTCATGTGAGAAATCAAGGGAGAAAATTTAAAGCTATAACCTACTTACCATTAAAAGAAATTGGGGAAGCCCAAATTCTGTCGAAACTGTTGATCCATGAATGGATTCCTAAATTCCTTTTCTAATTTATATGCTTTCTAGCAAACATCCAAATCAGCCCCAAACTGAATAAATTAACTGATACTTTATTACCTGTCTATGAGGATCAAAAGAAAATTTATGTTGATTATATTTGCTACATTTTACTATTTTAAACGGTATCTACTCTAATACTATATAATCTCATTTGTTGATGCTGTCCATGTTACAATTTTTATATTTTCCTATTTGAAATAATGTTTTGTTTCCTAATGTCACTCATGTATTTAGTAATTTTAAAGTGATAGGATTTTTGATGGGACTGAGTAATGTGAGAAAAGATTTCTTAAGGAAGGATTAAAATATATCAAGGAATGATTTGCTGAGCCAATATGGTAGAAGTCATATTTATTGAAAAAAATTAATATCTTTGCTATAAAATTTGTAACAGGAATATTTACTGAATGTTTATTTTGATGCATAAACCTGAATGTTACATACCAAGTACAAGACAGTAGCACTAGTTTTCCCTTTATTTACATTTTATGAAAATTGTTACGCAGCCCATGTTAAAAGAACTTATGATGGAGAATTGTTACATTAGAAAAATAATATTCTTGATAAAGCATTCTCAAGGAGTCCAATCATCGTTTCTGCCTCTTCAATAAGGCAAAAGTCCCTGGAACAGCATATAACTTAATTTATAAAATACAATAACTGCTCAGACACATATTCAAGTTTTCTTTTGGTATGATTTTTTTTTTCCTCACTGTAAAATTACTTTTTTCTTGTTTTTTTTTTTTGTTTTTTAAACTAAAACAGGAAGATAGACTTTCAGGAAAATGTCATTTAATGATTTCAGCTATACATTACATACACAACTCTGTAGCCTAGCAACCACCATCGCTATACCGTCATTAACTTTAAATATTTTGCTTGGTGAGCTATTCTCAAATGTAGCCTATTTTAAGATTTTGCCATCATTATGATTGTGGAATCATTGTCTGGTTTTCAGAGGAAACGGATCTGTCACAGTATGAAGCTTTGCTTAGTTTAAGGAACTGGTACACGATTACATTTCCACTCACAAGAGAACGCCACAGATGGAACTGAAGTCAGGCTTTGATGGCTCCGCACAGGTCCCGTGCTGGACGGCCCCAACCCTCCTGCTCCCAGGCTGCACAGCCCTGGCCACGTTCAGTGGGTTTCATTTCCCAAGACTTCCTGCTCTTCACAGTTAGGTAGTTTTAATTCCTTCAAAGGCACACAACTTCCATCTCTTTTCCAGTGTTGCTCCCACGCCTGTGAATTCCTGTTTGAACATGCGTGGCAGCCTCATCAAAAGCATTTCGATTTCGTTGGCGGATATCTATTAGAAAGGAAGAGAAGTCACTTGTGGGAAAGGAGTGCATCTTAAAGCAGGTTATAGGCTGGGTAAGCCCCCGTCCCCTTTCCCAGGGAGACCGACAACTGAGTTTTCTGTGGCTGAGCAGTGTCCTGGTAGGAGTGTGTAAAGCATCTAATGCAATTATCCTGGCTTCTGAGCAGCTGCTGGGCTGGGCATGAGATGAATAGACAGAAAGTTCTGGGTTTGCTCTTCCTGGCTTGCCTGGCAAGGCAAGCCATGCTGGAATAGCAAATTCCTCACCATGGGTATCCTCATCCTTATCTAAGGACAGAAATATTCTTTAAGTCAGTGAGGAGCAGGGGGGCATTACAGTGGATTTCTTGCCACCCAAACTTCTTTCTCAGCTATGAAGTGCAACTACATCTTTTGTGTGTGTGTGTGTGGGGGGGGTACTGGGGCTTGAACCCAGAGCCTTGCACAGGCTGGGCAAGTGCTCTATCACTGAGCCACATCCCCAGCCCTGGAGCTGCATCCTATCTCCTAGGACTGTTGGGAGAAGGCAGTGAGACTATGGGTCAAGGTGCTCCACACGGTACCCATGGAAGGAAAAGGTACTTTTCAAAATCATACAAACCTTTTTATAATCTGTTATTAACGTGGACCAGAAATCACAAAGCTTTAAGAATGAAAACTAAACCCCAAACTTACAGCAATAAATGTCATAGATGTAGCCTTAAAATCCAGGTACAGTCTTTAGTACAATTCTTTTCTTCTCAGGTATTTTTTTTAGAGTAATTTTTACACCGGCAATTCATTTTATTTTGAATAAAGAACAAATGAACCATAATCCTTCTGTCCTAATACAGTCGTTTCTCTTGTGTTCCTGTGTTTACATCCCGTCTCTGTGTGTGCCTGGGGATCTCATGAAGCAAGGTGGCTAATTAGGGGTCTGATATTCTGTTTCAATCCTTTATCTGTTATTGTTATGAGCTAAATGACCCTTACAAAGATAATTAGTCCCTTTAAGCCTCGGCAAATGGGACTAACATTTAATAAGGATGTTGTGAAAGCTACTGGTTTAGCACAGAGTTGGGCACATAGAAATGCTCCCTGAATCAGAGCCATTATAATTTTTCACGGTTTAATCACTGTAGAGAGATCATTTCAGAGTCTATACTTTCCATTTAACAATATTAAGATTCACTTAAACTGGAGATCAAATAGACCAGAAAGTCAAATCAAGTGCATTTAATATTCACATTAAAAACATTTCATATATTTTCAATACACAAAACTTGACATAGAGGCAGTTCAGAAAATGGAAATAAACTATATTCTAATATTTTTGTATGAATTATTTTGAAATCTGAATGCATTTGGCCACAAACCATGTTAGAAGGATTATTAGATTCCCAGTCAACCCACAGATGGCTATCGAGCAGATTATTAAAAGGTTCATAGTGACGGTGACAGCACCTCTCCTTTCCACGGGCACCATGCAGAACCCCGGGGCCCCGTCCCAGGAGCTATGTGGGTAGATATTAAGGTGCAGCTCCCCTTCACAGCTGAGAAAGGTGAGTGAACTACAGAGGGTTGAGCGTTTTGTCAAAGGCAGAGCTTGGGAAAGAACCATCTCTGGATTGGGGCCTGGGCACTGGTCGGCTTGAAGTGCCCCCTGGACTGTCAGGCATTGCGTTGCACGTGGACAGCCAGGGGTATAGTACAGTGCATTCTTCCTGAACACCAAGCACCTAAACTGCTTCTTAAAGGAATAGCTCCTCCAGCCTCTTCTCTGGGGTCTCTGTTAGGCAGTCTGGGATGTAGCTCAGTTCACCTATTTTTAACTACCACTACCAGTTTCTTATGCCCAGGCACCTTTGGGTTAAGAATGGAGACTTAGTAACCAAGAGGCATTCCTAGCCAGACTGTTCTCAAAACCCTTGCTTTCATTTTCACCACACTCTAATGAGATATGGAATCATTCACAAGTGCAGAAACAAAGGCCTAGAGAGCTTACGTGATGTGCAGAGTAACCAAGGCCATGTGTGGGGCCAGGGCAGGTCCAGGCAGTGTCTTAATCACAGAGGCCAACCTCCACAGGGCTAGGACTGTGCAGGGAGGACCAGAAGTAATGTTCTCTGACATGCCTCTGTGCTTAGGGTGAATGCCAGCAGGGAGGGGACTGTGTACAGGAGGGCGGGGCTCTTCTGTGGTGACTACTACTAGAGAGATATCTACCCACATCAGGAGCAGGAACCTGAAAGCTCCCGACTCAACTCACTAATGCACACTTATATCCTGATGCTTGGGCACCTCCACATGAGTCATTCAGCAAAACAGCAAGCCAGTCATGGGGAGCCTTGGCTATGGATGCACTGAAATACAGCTAGATCTTGTTTACCATGGTATATTTTGACCTGAGTCCAGTCTTCAGCCACAAAGGAAGCAGAAAGGCATCCTCCACCACCAGCCTACTGTGGGTCAGACACAGGGTATATGTGTATAATACCTTATGAGATAAGGCATCATAATAACTTATGTCCAAAGCAAGCTCATTAAAAAGCAAAGACACCCCTCACTTGCTGGAAGAAAGAAGCATAGTTGCAAAAGATTTGGATCCTAGTTCTGGAATGATCACTAATCATCTTCCAGTTAAATAATCAGTGTCTTAGCCTGTTTGGACCTATTTCCTCATTTGCAATGCCAGGGAATTGGAAAACAGCAACAACAACAACAAACCCAAAAACAAACCGAAAAAACACTGAAGGCCCCAAGGAGTTAGACTGAGTGCTGGCCCCACATGCACTAGCAGCAGTCTTAGGGAGACACATTCAAAAGCATACCTGCCTACAAGGCTATGGCAAAGATCTTAAAACAAGAGAACCTGATAGGTCTTTCATGTACTGTAAAGCATAAGGCAAGGAGCAAACAACACTCAGGTAGTATTTACTAGGTGCTGTGTACTGTTCTGAATCCTTTTCATATATAGGCATTCAATTAAAAAAAATTACACATGAAACCTATTTTACAGACGGTGAAACTGAGGCACGGAGATGTTAAATAGGTTGCCCAAAGTCACACAGCTAGTAAGTAGTGAAACTGGGATTTGAAATCCTCATGATTACTTCATCTGGATAGCAATTAAATATACTTCAGATTTGGACAGAGCTAGAAATTAGTGTAGTAGAAACCAATCTCCTCAAATGTACTTAACTGTATGTTTCTGTTGATAGCATAACAGCCTGATTCTGCCGTAAAGATGTAAATATTGTGGATAGAGATGTGTCATAATTATGGAAAACACCACCTCAAATGAAATACTACCTAAAATACCCAGTTAATAAGGCTCTCAGCTTAAGTCTGGACAATTTCCTTAAATATGCTTATAATGCATACCAGGAGAAAGATACAAGAGAAAATGCTTTCAGGTTAGTTTGATTTTTTAAAATTTTTTTAGGCCTTCCCCCTATCCTGACAAAATAAACTTCCTGACATTGTACAATATGGGATTTTTCAAGAGAAAATTCAATTTCTCCTTCATCCTATGGCCAAGTAATTTTTCCCTTACAAATATCTTCATTTATCCCTTACCTTCCTATCAGTGCATTCTTGATCTTGAGAACTGAGGGAATCGAAGAGTCATCACATAAAGCACAGCAGCCTCACAGGCTGAGCTGAGTGGAACTGACCCATTCTTCATCTTGTACAGGACATGCTTGGGATCACTTCTGAGGTCAAGGGTTCTCTCTAAGCTCTTCTTTTTCCTAGGTGAGGCCCTTGGATCCAGGGAAGGGCTGTGCTTGCACCCTGGTGTGTGGAGGGGCTAGATCTTGGAGCAGGATTTCTGCTGCTGAATCCAGCCCTGCTGGCAGAGGAAAGCATTTCCCTCCCACACCTCCTATGAGGAGTCAGATCTGCAAGGCTAGAGAAGCCTGCGCAGCACTGGGACTGGGTTAGAGACCCAGTGCTGTGGTTGTAGTCTCACTTCCTGTGCCCCAGGTATGTGGAGCTCCACAGGGTGGGGAAGACCACCAGAGCCGGATGCCTTTTCTATCCTCTTACTCAGCTCTGGCTTTTGTTCCAAGAAATTGGTGGCCCATGCACTTTTGCTTCTTGATATTGTCCTTGGATTCTCCCACCTGTTTAAAAATTTCTTCTAAGTTATTCTTAAAAAGTATTTTTCAATTATGGTGACTTATGCAGATTAATTACATGAATTGAATGGGTTTCAGTGGAACATTTTCATGCAAGGATGTTGTCCTTTTTGTCCACTTCCCCCTTTCTACCCTCTCTTACACTTTCAGGTCATCTTTATTTTCTTTAAGTTTCCACATATGAAAGGAAACATGATGCTCCTCTTCCTGTGCCTGGCTTATTTCGCTTAACAGGATGTTCTCCAATTTTATCCATTGTATTGCAAATTTCATTCTTCTTTATGGTGCAATAACATTCTGTTGTGTATATATATATATCAAGTTTTCCTTATCCATTCATCTGTTGACAGGTACCTAGGCTGATTCCATCTCTTGGCTACTATGGATAGTGCCATGATGAACAGGGTATGTACATGTCTATTTTTATGTAACTTCACTTCCCTGGATTTGTACCCAGGAGTGGGATAGTCAACTCGTATGGTAGTTCTATTTTTAGGGTACTTTTAATTTTTCCTGGTACTGGGATTGCACTTGGGGGCACTTTATCACTGAGATACATCCTATCCCTTTTGTTTTGAGGTAGGGTCTTGCTAAGTTGCTGAGGCTGATCCTCCTGTCTCAGCCTCCCAGTTGCTGAGATTTCAGGTATGCATCACTACATCTGGCTCTATTTTTAGTTTTGAGGAAACTCCATGCTGTTCTCCATAGTGACTGTACTAATTTGCATCCTCCCAAATAGCATGTGAAAACTACTTCTTTTCCACATCCTCACCAGCATTTGTTAATTATTTGTTTTTGGATAATAGCCATTCTAACTAGAGTGGGGTTGTATCTCAATATTGTTTTGATTTGCATTTCCCTGATGGCTATGGATGTCAAGCATTTTTTTTTCATGTCTATATTGGATATATGTATTACTTCTTTTAAGACATTTCTGTTCAGATCATTTGCCAATTTTTTTATTGGATTAGCTGTTCTTTGGTTAACTTTTTGAGTTCTTTATATATTATGGATATTAGTCTTCTGTCAGATGAATAGCTGGCAAATATTTTCTTCCATTCCATAGGATGCCTTTTCACTCTGTTGTCTCCTTTGCTATGGGGAAGCTTTGAAATTTATTATTATTATTATTTTTTATTCACACAGTTCATATAATCTTACATATACATAGGGTAATACTGTCTGTCTCAGTCTACTATTTTTCCTTCCCCTATCCCCTGTCCGATTTTCCTCTACACCATCCATACTTCCTCCATTCTTTCTTATCCCCCCCTACCCCCCCCCCCCCCCCATTATGTATCAGCATCCACTGATCAGAGAAAACATTTGGCCTTTGGTTTTTTGGGCTTGGCTTATTTCACTTAGCATGATAATCTCCAACTCCACCCATTTACCAGCAAATGCCATAGTTTTATTCTTCTTTATGGCTGAGTAATATTCCATTGTGTATATATACACCACAGTTTCTCTGTCCATTCTTCAATTGAAGGGCATCTAGGTTGGTTCCACAATCTAGCTATTGTGAATTGAGCAGCTATGAACATAGATGTGGCTGCATCCCTATACTTTGCTGATTTTAAGACCTTTGGGTATAAACCAAGGAGTGGGATAGCTGGGTCAAATGGTGGTTCCATTCCAAGTTTTTTGAAGAATCTCCATACTGCTTTCCAGAGTGGCTGCACCAATTTGCAACTCTACCAGAAATGTACAAGTGTGCCTTTTTCCCCACATCCATGCCAACACTTCTTATTGCTTGTGTTTCTGATAATAGCCATTCTAATTAGAGTTAGATGAAATCTTAGGGTGGTTTTAATTTGCATTTCTCTAATTACTAGAGATGATGAACACTTTGTCATATATTTGTTAATCCCCTGTGTATCATCTTCTGTGAAGTGTCTGCCCAGTTCCTTCTTTTTTGGTGTAAAGTTTTATAAGTTCTTTATAAATTTTGGAGTTCAGTGCTCTGTCTGAAGTGTGTGTGGAAAAGATTTTTTTCCACTCTGTAGGCTCTCTTTTCACATTCTTGATTCTTTTGCTGAGAAAAAGAAGCTTTTAAATTTGATCCAATCCCATTTGTCAATTCCTAGTCTTATTCTGGAACTATCAGAGTCCTAATCACAAAATCATTGCTTTCACGTGACAATATCTTGCAGTGTTTATGTTATCCTCTAGTTGGTTGAAAACTTTAGGTCTTACATCAGGGTCTTTGATCCATTTTGAGTTGAGTTTCAACTGATCCATTTTGAGTTGAGTTTCAATGTGGATAGTCGGTCTTTCCAGCACCATTTGTTGAAGAGGCTGTGCTTTCTTTATCATGTTTTTACATGTTTGGATTAGTTGGCTATAGATGTGCAGGTTGACTTCTGGGTCCTTCATTCCATTGGTCTACATGTATGGTTTTATGCCATACCATGCTTTTTTTGTTACTATGGCTCATAGTGTATTTTGAAATCAGGCATTGTGATGCCACTAGCATTGCTTTTTGCCCAGGATTGCTTTGGGTATTCAGGGTCTTTTGTGCTTCTATGTAAATTTTATGATTATTTTAGTTCCATGAAAAATGACCAATAAATTGATAGAGACTGCATGCAATCTACAGATTGCTTTGGCCAATATGGTCACTGTAACAATATCTCCAAATCCAACACTATGGAGGTCTTTCCATACTTTTGTGTCTTCTTTTTTTCTTCAGTGTTTTATAATTTTCATTGTAAAGATCTTTCATCTCCTTTTGGCTTATTCCTAGAATTTTTCTTTTTGAGGCTATCATGAATAGGATTATTTTCCTGATTTCTTTCTCAGTGAGTACTGGTACATAGAAAAGCTACTCATTTTTGTATGTTGATTTTTGTATCCTGAAACTGTTGAATTTTTCAGTTCTAAGAGTCTTTTTGTGGAGTCTTAAGGTATTTCTGAGTATAGAATTATATCATCTGTAAATAGGGATAATTTGACTTCCTCCTTTCCTATTTGGATCCCTTTTTCTCTTTCTTTTGCCTAACTGTTCTGGTTCAACTTTGAAGTACTATATTGAATAAGACCAGTGAGAGTGGACACTATTGTGTTTTTCTCAATTTAGGAGGAAATGCTTCCAGTTTTTTCCCATGTAGAATGGCAATGGCTGTGAGTTTGTCACATATAACTTTTTTTATGTCAAGATATGATCCTTCTACACTGTTTATTCAAGGATTTTATTGTGAAGAGATGTTGAATTTTGTCAAACAGTTCTGCCTGTATTGAGATGATTGTGTGATGTTTTTATACTTAATTCTATTTATGTGATGTATTAATTGATTGGCATATGTTGAATCATCCTTGCATAACTGGAATAAAACCAACTTGATCATGGTGTATGATCTTTTAGTGTGCTACTGAATTCAATTTGCAAGTATTATGTTGAGGATTTTTGCAACTATTCATCAAGGGTAGTGACTTACAGTTTCTTTGTTGTATCCTTATCAGGTTTTCATAGCATGATAATATTGGCTATATAGAACGAGTTTGGAAGGGTTCCTTTCCTTTCTATCTTATGGAATAGTTTGAGGATCATTGGTATTACTTCTTCAAATGTTTGGTAAAATTTAGCAGTGAATTCAGCGATCCTGGTCCTTTGTCAGGTGACTTTAAATAATGTTTTTATTGATGTATTATAATCATATACAGTAGTGGGAATCCTTATGCCATATTCTTTACATGCACATAATTTGAATAATCTCATTCAATTGGGTGACTTTATTTCTGCATCAATCTCATTACTTACTATTGATCTTAGATTTTTTTATATCCTTTGGTTCAATTCTGGTGGGTCATTTGTCCTTAAATTTGCTATTTCTCTAAGATTTTCTAATTTATAGCATATAGTTTTAAAACTTATTCCCCAAGGTTCCTATGGATTTCATCAGCATCTGTTACAGTATCCCCTTTTTGTCTCAAAATTATTTGAGTCCCTCTCTCTCTTTTGGTTTTGTCCATTTTGTTTATCTTTTCAAAAACCAGCTCTGTTTCATTGATCCTTTGTATTGTTCTCTTAGTCTCTATTTCAATCATTTATGCTCTGAACTTTATTTCTACTGATTTGAAGATTTTTGGTTTTTGTTTTTCTAAGATAATTTTTCTTGAGATTCATTCTTAGACATTTAAGCACTCTTTCTCTCTCTCTCTCTTAAAGTGTAGGCATGTGTAGCTATAAATTTGCCTCTTAGTACTGCTTTTTCTGTATCCCACAAGTTCTGGTGTCTTGTGTTTCCATATTTGTTTGATTCCAGGAATTTTAAAATTTCTCCCAGATTTCTTCAGTAAAAGTATACTGTTCCATCTCTGTGTATTTCTGTAGTTTCTCTTGCTGTTGATTTCTAGTTTCATTCCATTATGATTTGAAGCAAGAAATTAGTTTTTCTTTGTATTCATTAATAATTGCCTAATATGTGATCTATTCTGGAAAAAGTCCCACATATTGATGAAAGACTGTATATTCTGCAGCCATTGGGTGGAATATTCTGTAGATGTCTGTTAAGTCCATTTGATCTCTACTGTAATTTAACTCATGTTTCTTTTTGTCTGGATTATCTGTTGGTGAGAGTGGAGTAGTGAAGTCACTTGCTACTTTCGTACTGGGACCTATTTCTTACTTTGTGTATAATAATGTTTTTTTATGTAATTGGGTGCTCCTGCATTTGATGAATGACCCAAGTTTCAGGGGCACATGGGCTATGCCAATCAGACATATTTAGCCTGGAGGTTTCCAGTTTGTGAGCCCAGAGTGTGGTGAATGTCCAAGCCACTGTGTCTGAGGCTGTAGCAGGATGCTGGTGAGGGATGAACAATTAAACCATCAAGTTCTTTGTTGGAGGGGGGACCTGCTCACCGAGCAATTTATCAGCCTCAGTTCTGGCACCTTCAGAACTGGTACCTGCTCAAAACCACCCATAACTGGTGAATCTTCTTGTCATAGCAGGTGGGATCACTGACAACCATGTTGTGCACTCCTCTCCCCACTATAGCCTGTGTCCCCCTCTGCATGATGCTCCTAGTAGGTTTGTGAGAGACACTCCCCTAGGCCATAACCATCTGGCATGGCTGTCTCCTACCCAGTCTAGGCAGCAGAGTGATCATCGGGGTGCTGAATTGTGGTTTCTGCTGGGTTTTAATGTCCCCAAAGCAGGTGAGTCCCTATGATAGCACCCTTCTCAAGATGATTCCTGGTTAAAGAGCTCTAAGTTTGCTGAATGATGTAATGAATTTCTTTTCTAAAGTCAGCTTGTTGTGCCAGAGGAGCCACTCTGGATTTAAAGCTCATAGGACCATGTTCTCCTGCAGTTAGGACTGCCAGGCTGCCATTATTACTGGGCCTTGTTGCACTCTCCAGCTTCCCCATGCTTGCAGCATTGGGTCTCCTGCCCCTGGCTGAGGAGCCAGAGATGAAGTTGCAGGTTGCTTTGTACTTTTCTCAGGGTTGCCTTTCCTGATTCTCCATGCTGTTTAGTTTCTTCTCATTTTGTTATTGGCTCCCAGAATTCTCTCTCTCCTTGGAATATAGTTTTTCCTTTGTTGCCATGATTCTTCTCTCTCACAGAGTCATGTGAAAGGTACTTCCTATTCTGTCATGTGGCACCTCCTCTTCCTAACACTTATTCAAATTAGGAAGAACTGATTAGCTATTATATCTTTACTTGAAATGCTGAGATCAAATTCAGGGCCTCATGCATGCTAGGCTAGAGCTGTACTACTGAGCTGTACCCCAAGCCTGATTTTCTATAATTTAAAAGACAAAGAATAGATGAGAAGTCTCTGTACAACCAAGGGTGCTTATGTGTGTTAACAGCACAGAGGTAATTTATAAGATCTGCTTGATTTATTTTCTGATCTGCTGACTCCAGCCCAAGCCCACTGCCTCCCTGCCAGGCTTCTAAGCACATGTACAAATCCACACAAGCAGACATAAATCGATGTGGTTATTGGGATGGTCGGCTCCATATCCCCTAACATCAGGCAAAGGAAGCTGAATTTGGGGCACTGGAAAGATGCCCACGGAAGCTGGGTCAAGGCTTCAGAGTCAGGGAAGCCAAGTGTGAAACCAGAGTTCCTCCTACAGCATAAGCAGTTTAGCCCTCGGTGCACCTTTCCATCTTGTTCATTCTTGCTGTCCCTGGGCAGTGCATGGTGTCAGCACACACAGACGCCTTGAGTAAACATTATCCAAAGCAGACAGTGCAGATGGGGAAAGAGAAAGGGGAGAGAGGAAGAAAACCAAGGAGATAAAGGGAAGTGAGGAATTAGAAGAAGCAGGGAAGAAAGGAGGAGGAAGAGGATAAAGAGAAGGGAGGAAGGGGAGCATGTGGCCAGATGGATAAACAGCCCAGAGGGAAGCCACTTGAGTGAGCACAGACTCAGGGTCACCTATCAGCAATCCTGGTTAACAGATTTAACCCTTCTTTAACACCTACTTTACTACCTATCTCCCCTGTCCAAGTTGGGACTTCATTATAATTCATGCCTGAGTATTTCATAACCATTATACCATTTTCTCAACTAGACTACTTGCTTGTTGAGAACAGGGTTACATATTAGATTTCTTCTGTGTCCTGTCAGCGCCTGTTCCTCCATGGTCCTAGGACAGGGAAGCACATGAAAAACAGTGAATTATCCTGGCATTCATTGGGGTCCTGGTAACCCCCTCAACTTCTCTCACTATGGGTAAGCAAATTCCTTTATATTCTTTGTGTAGTCAAAGGGAGGGTATTAGGGTAGTATTATTACCTTGACTTGCTTTCTGGGGGTGCTAAACTACCTAAAAAATGTTGATTAGTCTGTCTAAGCAATCACTCATTAACATACTGTAACAGGTAGCTATTAAGAATACCAGAGTAAGGTGTGCATGTGGTGGTGCACACCTGTAATCTCAGCGATTTGGGAGGCTGAGACAGGAGGACTTCAAGGCAAGCCTCAGCAACTTAGGAAGACTGACTCTAAGTTTAAAAAGGAGGTGGGGGGCACAATTCAAGATGGTGGATAGAGGAAGGCTGTGTTCCTAGTTGCTCCATGACTCAGCATTCAAACAGCAGGAGTTCTGATCCTCAAGGAGGTAGATGAAAGGGATTTCACTAAAATTCAACACTGGACAGTCATAGCATCTTAGAAACTCAGAAATTTGGGTACATTCAACAAAGAAGAGCACGTTGGAGCTAAGCCAGCTGTGGCAGCAGCACTGGTCTGCCATAGAGGGAGGGAAACAACAGAAACACAACAGGGAAACCTAAGATCAGAAAAGTAGCCTAAACAGCTGAGCCACAGGCTGCATTGAGAACTGGTGTGTGAAAAGTGCTCTGTTTCTCAACTGGCCATGGAAGGCAGAAGCAGAAGCCATCTTGAGGTGGCCATGCTGCTGCAGTGGGAGCCAGGAGATCACAGCAAACATTGCCATACTATCCTGGAAAGAACCTGTGTGGCCAGGGTATTCCTAGAAAAACGTGTGTGCAAAAGCACAGTGAAGGTATACCAGGGGTATTCAAGTCAGAAAAATGAAGGGGAACACAACTTGCTTTCCCTTTGACTCAGATGGCTCATGTGACCAGCTGAAGTGGGCTGAGAATCTGAATAGGCAGGTGTGAATACTCTCAGGGACCAAGCCCTGGAGGGCTGTATTAGTGGGCATCACAGTGTGTGGAAGATTGGCTCCCCTGCCGGGAGAGTAGAATTCTTGAGAGGCTCCTGGGATCCAGACTTCTGATAAATCAGCAACTACCAGATCTTAAGGATGTATTGATCTAATCTCTC
Organism: Glaucomys volans; assembly: GCA_020662805.1. Lineage (NCBI taxonomy): Eukaryota > Metazoa > Chordata > Mammalia > Rodentia > Sciuridae > Glaucomys > Glaucomys volans. The sequence goes on along the minus strand of JAJEJO010002394.1, from coordinate 12,512 downwards.
CAGAGCAGACACCACCCAAGAAAGCCATTATGGCCTGTTTAAACCTAAGCCCCATTGGCTGGAAATCGTTTCACCGAACTCTGCAGCAGCCCCACCCTGGGAGTGCGTCCATCTGGTCAGTGCAGAAAAAAGTCCATCTGACAGTACTTCCCATTCCATCCTACCTTGCACTTGGTGAGAAGGGAAGCTGAGAGCTTTTTCAACCAGCTTCAGTCTTATGTCAGGCCAGCTGGCAGCTCAGTGAGCAACACAAGAGGAAGAAGGGGTTAACAACCCCAGCTTTTTCACTCATACTCAATTGCACAATCTCTCCCTTCCCTCCCTTCCTCCCTCCCTCCCTGAACATAGCTCCAGAAGAAATGGAAAGAAAGATAGTTGGATACAGTAACCATTCATTCTCATCAACTATTTTGAACACCTCAGTAGACACAGTGTTTTCATTTTTCATTAAGAATCTTTTTTTCCCATTTGTATCTTGTGTATGTGTGTGTTTGTGTTCTTAACATGCCATTTGGTTCACTGGACACATGTATTTTTTCCTGCATTTTAAAAATATACGTATTTTTTTGTCTTATCGTTTAAGGTTATGGTTTTTGTCTTGTTTTTCTTTCTTGTCTCTAGTTTTTTTTTCTTTGCCAATAGCCAAATTCTCTCTTCCTTTACTTTGTTTTTCCTTTGTCCTTATAACCATCACCAGCTATAACTCTTATGCATTCTTTGTTCACTTTTTGAAATTGCAAACTCTTTTCTACCTTCCTGTCAAATTTTCTTAAAGAACTGTATTTTTACCGTCTTTTAGAACTGGTGGCCCACACCTGCAACCTCAGTGACTAAGAAGGCTCAGGCAAGAAGATTCCAAGTACAAGGCCAGCCTCAGCAACTTAGTTTCTCTCTAAATAAAAAAGGGCTAGAGATGTGTAGCTCAGTGGGTGAACACTCCTGGATCCAATCCCCAGTATCCTAAAACAAAATCAAACTGCCCTACCATTCATGCTGTTGCAGTAATTACTGATGTGGATGACATTGTTGATACTTGTCCTTTGCTTTAATGCCAGACCTAGCTCATGGTTACTTACTGTATTTGTTGTTGGCAATTACTGACTCACCATTCCTGTTTTCTTGAGGTAATTAATGTTGTAATTGTCATAGTAGGACCAGGTATTTATTTTAATAATGTACATTGTTTCATTGGTCGTTGTTGCTGTTTGTTTCCCCCTGTTCTATGAGGTGCTGGGAAACTACATGGACGCTATAAGTTCACAGGGTAGAGACTTCTGTGAAAGTAAACTCAGCCAAAAGACAATTTGCTCTACACACAAATGAATAACATTCATACTTCAGCCATATTTTAATACCAACAATAAAGACAAAAATCCAAACTAACAACCAGCCCCAAGTAGAAGTAGTTAGGGCTAGGCACTCAGTTCCCACTCAGTCATCCACTACTACAGCAAAGTGAGAGTGAATTAACAGTCTGTGGATTCCACACCTATGAGGGTGTCTCAATCTGGATCACTCTAGGACCCTGTGGCAAATGAAGGCTGTGCCCTCAAAGGGTCAACACAGAAGAGTGGAAGAGATATCCACTCCAACAGATGCATAAAACCCAACACAGGAATACAAGAATTATGAAAAAACAAGGTAACATGACACCACATAAAGCTCATAATTAACCAGAATTGACGCAAAGATATTGAAGTGGATGAAATATGAGATAAAGAATTCAAATGAATGATTACAAAAATGATCAATAAATTCTAAGAGAACACAAAAAATACACTGAATGAATTAAGGAAGTCAGTATAGGATATGAGTGAGAAATTCAACAAGGGGATAGGGATATATGAAAGACAATAAAATGTTCAGTTGAAAGTCTCTTTAATAGAGTAGACCATGCTGAAGACAGAATCTCAGAGCTGGAAGATAAAGGGGGCAGCCTTTAATATTCAGACTGTATTAAATAACTATCATCAGAATATACAAAAACTCTGGGACAACATTAAGAGACCGGAATTGAGGAGGGTTAGAAGATGAAGTTTTTCCAAACCTTGAGAATGAGATGAATATCTGGTTGCAGGAGACATTCAGAACCCCAAATAGACAAGATCATAAAAGAATCTCTCCACAACACATTATAATTAAAATGCCTAACAGAGAATAAGGATAAACTTTTAAAAGCCTCAGGAGAAAAATGTCAGGTCACATTTAGAGGTAAGCCAGTCAGAATCACTTCTGATTTCTCAGCACAAACTCTAAAAGCCAGGAGGGCTTAGAATGATGTGTTTCAAGTCCTAAAAGAAAATAACTGTCAACTAAGATTGCTGTATCCAGCAAAGCTATCCTTTAAAATTGAAGAGGAAATAAAAACATTCCAAGATAAGCAGAAACAAAAAGAATTCATGACAACCGACAGGTACACAGGAAGATGGAGTAAAGGCAGTGGCTTTCCAATTTGCTCTGTGGCCTGAGACCAATGTAGCACATACACAGCTTCCCAGTGAGGTGGGTGATACAGGGATTTCATACTGGACACTTGGAGCAGCTTGGGGTCTCAGAAGGTTAGATACAATAAAATGAAAACCACCTGCAGTGGCAAAGGAAGGGGGTGGGGGTAGACAAACCTGCAGTGTGTCTTGGTGCTAAGAAGTCTGAGATCAAAAACACTGCCTTAACTTATCTGAACCAAGAGGTAGCAAATCATGGGGGTCCCTGACAATCACATTTGCATATTAAATAAGCCGTACTGTATCCCAACTGGCCATGGAGAACTGAGGCAGTAGTCACCTTGGGGAGAAAGTGCCCAGTGTGCCATCAGTGATACTTGGGAGATCGGGGCGGGGGGAATACCCATACACAGTCACTGTGTCCTGGTGCCTGGCATGGGACACAGGTGGTGTCTGATGTAACGTGAGAGAAATGGGCATGGAGTAGACCATACCTAGGGGGACTCAAGCTGGAGGGGCAAAGGGGAGCCTTTGCATCTGGTGGCTCACTTGCCCAGCTGAAGCAGTCTGGGAGTTGGAGCTGGTGGGGGTGAATACACTCAAATTACACCTGGGAAGGCAGAGCTCTGGGGCAAAAATGAGTGTAGGATCAGCCCCCGTGCCCCACTGGACTTCTTGTGAGGCATCTGAAAACCAATCCCACAGAACTGATCAGCCAAAGTCTAGCCCTAGGGGCAGATCAACCTAGTTTCTCCAAAGAAGGCAGCTTTCAACCTAGCCCCAAATGACATGAGGCCCCAATAGACTTCAGTGCCACCTTCTAGATCTCCCCCTCACAGAATGCACTGCAGAAGTAATACCCTGGGAGTGCACAGATCTACTACGAAAGATCAAGATCTTAATCCATCTTGCCCATTCCTCCCATTCTGGCAAGAAGGGAAACTGAAACTTAAATCAAACAGCTATAATCATAGGCCATTCCAACTGGTAACTCAGAGAGCAACACAGCAACAAGGAGGGGTTACCATATCCCCCAGCCCTGCACAAGAAAAATTGGTAAGAAAGATTATTGGACACTGACCACCCATTCCAGTCAAATATTTTGACCCCTTCAGTGCAGAAGGTCTTTTTCCTATTCCTTCATGTGTGTGGACTCTGGCTGTCCTAAATTTTTCAGGGACATATATGCATACACTTACTTGTTTTATTTTCTCTTCTATTCAGCATTTTTAAATTATCTTTTTTCTAGCATTGTCTTGTGAGGGTTTGAGTTCATTGGATTGTATATCTTAGTTTGGTTTCGTATTACTTTCATGTGTTTATTTCTCTTTCAACCTTATCTTCTACTGCATTTGGCCTAATTCTATTGTTTTTTTCTCCCCCTCTCCCAATTCCACACTTTTCATCTCTTCCCTCTAAATAAACATCACCTGCTACTGCTCTTCTGCATTCTCTGTTTACTTTCTGAAATGGTAAAGTTCTTTCTAACTTCCTAATGTATTTCCTCTTCCCCCAAATTAACTGTACTTTTACCACAGTTCAGAACTAAATGGTTTACCTAACCCCTGCCCAAACTATTAATTCTAATACAATCACTGTCGCTGTGGTTGAGATAGCTGACATCTGCTATTTGCTTAAAGCCAGAGCTAGTTCATGGTTATTGTTATCACAGCTGACAATTGCTGAACCCACCATTCCTGTTTCTTGGTGGCAATTAATGTTGAAGATGTCATAGCAGGATCTGGGTATTTAGCACTGTTTACTGTTTGTTGTTTGCAACAGTTATTACTATTGTTTAGTTTTCCCCCATTCTGTGAGGTACTAAGAACCTATAGGGACACTAAAAGTTCACAGGTTAGAGATTCTGCTGTAGAACTAAATATTCCCTTATATTACTTCTATTCAAGGGGGGAGACAAAAGCCCCAAACCATCAACAAGTACTCAAAGAGAAACAACCAGACAGGGAACTTAGGTCTCAACCCTTGGCATCTACTTATTCATCAAAAACACTAAAGCCCCAGAACAAATAACTACACACAAAAGGACATGCACAAAAACAGAGGAAGAGGACTCCACTTCAATTGTTGCACAAGACCAAGATCTCTAAAAATATGAGAAAATAGACAAATCCCCCCAAATCCACAATCCCCCAATAAAGGAACCTCTGGGCAGGTGAAAAACCAGAGAAAGATTATAAAAAACTGATTATCAAAATTTCCAGTGAACTAAAAGAGCAATTACAAGAGATGACATACCACTTTAATAAATAGAATTAGGAGGGGGAAGAAAAAGAACTCCTAGAAATGAAAGACAAGATCAACCAAATTACAAACTCACTTGAAAGCATCAGTAACAGACTAGATGGTGTAAAAAATAGAACCTCAGCCCTTGAAAACAGAACTTCAGGCATTGAAGTCAGGCTATATGATCTTGAATACACAGAAGGCAGGAAAGGGAAAAAAATTATAGAACATGACCAGAATATACAAGAACTCTGGGACAACATTAAAACACCAAACCTGAGCATCACTGGGATAAAGGAAAACATGGAGGTATAAACTAAAGGCATAAAGTACATTTTCAATGACATACAGAAAACGTCTGTATGTCAGAAATGAGATACAGAAATGAGAAATGAGATAGACATCCACATACAGGAGTCATATAGTAACATATCAGAAATGAGATAGACATCCACATACAGGAGTCATATAGTAACCCCAAATGACCCAGCCACATGAGAAGCTCACCAAGGCATATCATTCTAAAAATGCCTGACATAGAAAACAAGGGAAAATTATTAAATGCCACAAGAGAGAAATATCAGGTCACATTTAGAGGAAGCCAATAAGGCTCACTTCTGATTTCTCTGTCCAGATACTAAAATCAAGGAGGGCCTGGAATGAGATATTCCAAACCATAAAAGAAAACAACTTCCAGCTAAGGTTATTATACTTAGCAAAACAGTTTTAAATTTGAGGGGGAAATATAAACATTCCAGAAGAATAAACTGAAAGAATTCATGAGCACCAAATCAGCACTACCAAGAATACTCAAACTTCACAAAGAGGAACTAAAAACAATTCACAAAGCCCACAGGGGAAGTTCAATAGAAGAATAATCCACTAAATGAGAATTAAGAAATGATAAAATAGAGCCAGAAACCAAAATGGCAGGAATCACAATCACATGTACATCCTAATGCTGAATGTTAATGATCTCAATTCCCCAAATTAAATACATAGCAAAATGAATCAAATAACAAAATCTAACTAGATGCTATTTACAAGAGACCCGTCTTAAAGGCAAAGAGACCCAAAGGCTGAAAGTAAAAGAATGGCAAAAAATATTCCAGGCATATGGTCTAAGAAAACAAGCAGGAGTAGCTATTGTCATATCTGACAAAGAAGATTTCAAGCAAAAATTAGAAAAGACAGTCATTATATCCAACAAGAAGACACAACCATAGTAAACATTTATGCCCCAAATGTCAATGCACCCAATTACAGGGAAAAATACTCCATGACATTAAATACCACAAAGACCCCAACACAATAACACTGAGGATTTCAATACACCCTATCAAAAATGAGGCAATCAAAATGAAAGATCAAATATCTCCAATCTAACACCACAAATCAAATGTACCTAACATACATCTACAGAATATTGCACCCTAAAACAGCTGAATTCACCTTCTCAGTCGTGCATGAAACTTTTTCCAAAATCATATTTTAGGCCATGAAGCAAATCTTAGCGAATATATTAAATAATGGATATAATCCTATGTATCTTATGAGTTCAAAATGAAACAAAGGTAGAAAGAAACAGCAAGAAAAATAGAAACCACATAAAACACATGGAGATTAATATACTCTCTTAATGGAACTACAATTTGACCCAGTTTTCCCACTCCTTGGTATATACCCAAAGGACTTAAAATCAGCATACTATTGTGATGTGGCCACATCAATGTTTACAGCAGCTCAATTCATAATAGCTAAGCTATGGAACTAATCTAGGTGCCCTTCAACAGATGAATGGACAAAGACAATGTACATATACACAATAGAATATTACTCAGCTATTAAGAAAAATGAAATTATGGCACTTGTCAGTAAATGGATGGAACTAGAGAATATCATCCCAAAAAAGCAAAGACCAAATGTTCTCTCTGATATGTGGATGCTGACTCACAATAGGTGGGGGCTGAGGGTAGGAGTAGAGGTTCATGGGATTGAATGGATGGGAATCAGACATAACTTTCTATATGAATACACCACTAGTGTAACTCCACATCACATGTACAATCACAAAAATGGGAAGTTATACCCCATGTGTATATGATATGTTAAAATATATTCTCTTGTGTATAACTAAAAAGACATAAAATTTTTTTAAAAACTCAAAGAATGGATCAAAGAACAAATAACAGAAATCAAGACATTCTTATAATCAAATGACAAAGACACAACATATCAAAATCTCTGGGATACTATGAAAGCAGTTCTAAGAGGTAAATTTATAGCACTGAAGGCCTCCATAAAAAAATTAGATCCCAAATAAATAAGCTTATGCTCTACCTCAAGGCCTAAAAAAAGAACAAACTAACCCCAAAACCAATAGAAGGAAGGAAATAAAATCAGAGCCGAAATCTATGAAGTTGAGAATAAAAATACAAAGCATCAGTGAAATAAAAAGTTGACTCTTTGAAAAAATACATAAGATTATAACCAAAAAATTAGAAGAGAATTAACCAAAAAAAGAGAAGACCCACCTTAATAAAATTGAAAATGAAAGAGGAGAAATCACCACTGATATAACAGAAATCATTAGGGACTACTTTGAAAATTTGTATTCCAATAAACTGGAAAACTTAGAAGAAATGGATACATTTCTAGATATACACAGTCTGCTAAAAATGAATCAATCAAGAAGACATAGAAAATCTAAATAGACCAATAACTTGTAATGAGATAGAAACAGTTATAGAAAGTCTTCCAACAAAGAAGAGTCCAGTATCAGTTGGATTCTCAGCTGAATTCTACCAAACCTTTAAAGAAGAACTAATGCCAATACTCATCAAATTATTCCATGAAAAAGAAAGGGATGGAACACTTCAAAATTCATTCTATGAAGCCAGTATCACATTCATACCAAAACCACATAGGACACATCAAGGAAAGAAAACTACAGATCAATATTGCTGATGAATTTAGATGCAAAAATTCTTAATATGTTTGGCATGATTTGCCTATATTTTATTAAGATCATGCTGACTAAGTTGGTTTTATCCCAGAGATTCAAGACTGGCTTAATGTATGCAAGTCAATAGGTGTAATTCACCACATAAATAGAATTAAGGACAAAAATCACTCATCTCAATAGATGCAGAGAAGACCTTCAAGAAGATTTAGCACCCATTCATGGTAAAAGCACTAAAGAAACTAGAAGTGGAAGAATCCTAACTCAACTTCAAAAAGACAAAATATGAAAAACCCAAAGCCCACCTCATAGTAAATTGGGAAAAACTAAACCATTTCTTTTAAAATCTAGAACAAGACAAGGATGTCCACTCTGTCCATTCCTATTTAATATAGAACTAGAAATTCTAGCCAAAGCAATTAGACAAATGGGATGAAAATAGGAAAAGTCAAATCCTTAGTGTTTGCAAGAAGCTCCACCAAAAACTGGCAGAATTAATAAACAAGAATGGCAAAGTAACAGGTTATCAAATCAGGAAAACAACTTCATTCAAAATAGCCTAAAAAACAAACTATACTGAGATTTTAATCTCACTTCAGTCAGAATGGCAATTATCATGAATATAAGTAACAACAAATGTTGGTAAGGATGTGGTGACAAGGCACACTCATCCATTGCTTGGTGGGACTGCAAAATGGTAGAACCACTCTGGAAAGCAGTATTGAGATTCCTCAGAAAACTTGGAATGAAGCACCATTTGACCCAGTTATCATACTTGTTTTATACCCAAAGGACTTAAAATCAGCATACTACAGTGATACAGCCACATCAATGTTTACAGCAGCTCAATTCCCAATAGGAAAACTATGGAACCAAACTAGGTGCCCTTTAACAGATGAATGGGTAAAGAAAATGTGATGTATATATACACAATGGAATATTACTCAGAATAAAGAAGAATGAAATTATGGCATTTGCCAGTAAATGGATAATACTGGAGACTATCCTGCTATGTGAAATAAGTCAGTCCCAAAAAACCAAAAGCTAAATGTTCTCTCTGATATGTGGATGCTAACACACAATAAGGGTGGAGGTTGCGGGGTGGTGAATAGAAGTTCGCTGGATTAGACAAAGGGGGATGAAGGGAAGGGAGAAGGGATGGAAATAGAAAAGACAATAAAAAGAATCAGACATAACTTTCCTATGTTTGTACATGAATGCACAACCAGTGAAACTCCACATCATGTACTACCACAAGAATGGAATCATAATTAAAATAAGGTGTACTCCATGTATGTATAATACATACATTGTACTGTAATATATATCTAAAAACAATTTTTAAAAAGATATGTGAATGGCAAATGAACAAGTGACCAATATTTGACTTCATTAATCATCAGATACAAAATAAGCCACTAAACATCAATTATTGTTTACCTCTAGCAACACTTATCTTAGTTCTTCAGCTGACTTATTTTGGTAAAGAGATACAAACACTGATGGTTTTAGTGATATGCTTTACCAGTGGAATGTAGTGAAAATAAAAGCAACAACAACAAAAAAGCACAAAAAACAAACAACCTTCAGAATAAATCTAATCATGAAGGTAAAAGACCTCTACAATGAAAACTATAGTTGGGTGCAGTGGTACATGTTTGTAATTCTGGCAGCTTGTGAGGCTGAGGCAGGAGGATCACAAGTTCAAAGCCAGCCTCAGCAACTATGCAAGGCCCTAAGCATCTTAGCAAAAACCTGTCTCAAAATAAAAAGGATTTGGGATGTTGCTCAGTGGTTCAGTGCCCCTGGGTTCACTCCATGGTACCAAAACAAAAACTATGGAACATTGAAGAAGACTTCAGAAGATGGAAAGACCTACCATGTTTGTGGATAGACAGAATTTATGTTGAAATGGCCATCCTACCAAAAAGAATACACAATCAATCCCTATCAAAATACCAATGACATTCTTCACAAAACTAGAAAAAATGGTCCTAAAATTCATTTGGAAGAGTAAAAGACCTAAAATAGGCAAAGCAATCTTAAGCTAAAAAAGCACTGCTGGAGGCATCACAATACTTGACTTCAAATTATACTACAGAGCTATAGAAACAAAAACTGCATGGTACCAACATAAAAGCAAACACATAGACCTATGGTACAGAATAGAAGACACAGAGACAAACCCACACATCTGTAGTCATCTGATCCTTGTCAAAGATGCCAAAAACATACATTGGAGAAAAGATAGCCTTTTCAACAGATGGTGCTAGGAAACCTGGTTATGCATAAATAGAAGAATGAGACTAGACCCTTGTCTCTCATCCTGCACAAAAATCAACTTGAAATGGATCAAAGCCCTAGGAAGTAGACCAAAAACTATGTAACTCCTAGAAGAAAATGTACATTCAACACTCCAGCATTGAGGCACAGGCAACAGCTTTCTCAATAGGAATTAATAAATGGGATGGCATCAAATTAAAAAGCTTCTGAACACAAAGAAAAAAATTAAGAATGTGAGGAGAGAACCTACAGAATGGGAGAAAATGTTTGCTAGCTTCTCTTCTGATAGAGGATTAATATCTAGAATATATAAAGAACTCAAAAAACACCCCCCCAAATAACCCAACTAATAAGCAAATAAATTAAACAGACATGTCTCAAAAGAAGAATTACAAATGACCAACAAATATGTGAAAAAAAATGTCCAACATCATTAGCAATTAGGGAAATGCAAATCAAAAGTACAATGAGATTCCATCTCCCAGCAGTCAGAATGACAGTCATCAAGAATACTAATAATAATAAGTGCTAGAGAGGATGTGGAGACACAGGAAAGCTTTATAGGTGGGATTGTAAGTTAGTACAACCATTATGGAAATCAGTGTGGAGGTTCCTCAAAAGCCGAGGCGTGGAACCGCCACAGAACCCAGCTATATCACTCCTTATTATGTATCCTAAAAAATTAAAGTGAGGGTTGGGGTTGTGGCTCAGAGGTAGAGCACTCGCCTGACACATGTGAGGCCCTGGGTTCCATCCTCCGCACCACATAAAATAAAATAAAGGTATTGTGTCCACCTACAACTAAAACAAAAATATAAAAAAAAAATTAAAGTGATCACACTATAGTGACAAATGCATACCCATGTTTATAGCAGCCACAATTCACAGAAGTCAACCTATGGGACCAGCCTAGGTGTCCATCAATGGATGAACGGATAAGGAAAATGTAGTATATATGCAGAATAGAGTTTTAGTCAGCCATAAAGAATGAAATTGTGTCATTTTCAGATGGATGGAACTTGAAACCATTATGTTAAGTGAAATAAGCCAAACATAGAAGGGCTAGGGTCATACGTTTTCTCTATATGGAAGTTAGGAAAAGAAAGGTGGAGGGGATGGGGTGTTGGAGATATAATGAAAATCAAAGGGAGATCAGTAGAGGAAAGGGATTGGCTGGTGGGAAGAGCAGAGAGGGGGGAAAGTGTTGGGGAGTGATATTGGCCAAATCATATTGTGTGCATGTATGAATATATGGTGACAAATCTCATTATGTACAACTATAATGCACAAATAAAAAATGTGGAGGTGAAAGAAAAAGTCCTGATCCCTTATGCTTTGAAGACTTCTGCAAAATACATTTTTTAAAACAATAAAATTGTTCAGATCACCAGGAGAGAGAAAAAAAAAAAAGACTAGGGATATGGCTCAGTGGAGTATACATAATATTAAGATTATTTGGGGAGCGATTTTGTAAACTTCACTGACAACATTTTACCAATGCTCACATCACCAACCAGTGATTGTCCAGGAAAGAATGCTGGACAATTAAGGCAGGATTTGAGGATCCTGGGAAATGGAGAATTGTTAAAATTTGTGTTTCTAGAGGTGCTCTTTAGTACAGAGATGCAAAAGGTTTCTCCTGTGGTGGGAGATGCACACATGCCCATGAGCACCTAAGCTGCTCTCCAAACAGTGGTGCCAACCCTGGGGAAGGTCTTCCCATATCCTCCAGCATCTGTGGTCAAATTTTACAGAGTCTGATTTTCAGAACCAAATTTTCCACTCTATGGGCCTTGAGAAGAGACTGTAGATATGTTGAGGGTCAGCCAGACACACTTGGAGAACTAACTCATAACCCCCTAAAGAATACCCAAATTGAGGAAGGGCCGATGAACCTCCTGCCTTGACCTTAAGGCAGGAAGTGTTTAACTGCCAATGCTCTGCTCCAATGCAGTAAGGGGCGGGCTTGCTGGGCAGTTCCATGCTGGAACTGGAAACTGGTCAAAACAGCGCTTTTCTATTCTGAGGAGCTATCTGCCTGTGCCCATGCCAAGTTTTGACTCAGCAAAGGTTCAGGAAGCCATTGCCCCTGGCTCTTGTCCCGTCTCTCTGAATGAATCTTTCTGACTTTGTCACATGATTGTAATATTAGAGAGTTGGGCGAATGAGACTGGGTAGTTTAGAAAAGGCAAAGAAGGGGAAAATATGCAAATATCATTATCAGAAGCAGGAATAATATTTAACTGGAAAATAGCCCATTACTGGGCTACGTGGTTTTAGAGAGCTATGTGCAATTTACATGCCCAGCATCATTTAAATGAATCCCTGCCTCTCCTTCCATTCTTAATCATTCCTATACCCATATGTGGCCTTTGGGGAAACTGTAATAAAAATAACTACATTACAGTTCTGGGCTGAGTCTGCTTTCCTGTTCTCATCCCTACTAGGTGGGCAGAATCTAAATGTTATCTTAGAAAAATTGTGGCAATTGTGATGCTGTCAGGTCTCAAGGAAACTGTATTGTTCTATGTGGAATTTTTATAAAGCTATTTTGTTAAGCAGCAAACTCCCTGTGTTGT